>OY757918.1:48353479-48530979 GCA_963585895.1 Sepioteuthis lessoniana | reverse complement strand
TTGTTAGGCCAATAGCCCAGACTTTATGTAGTGAAAAGAAATATTACAAAGACTAACCGTATAGTCCAAAACTGGATTAACCATTTTTCAGTGTAAGAAGCTGCCTCTTCTAAGACATTCAAGAAAAGGACTACCAGTTTCTTTCAATTATATTGCTCGACAATGCAATGATGAGGAGATATTCAATGACACTTTAAAACCTTTCAAAAAAAGCAGGATCATTTGCTGACCTCGAAAGACCCCTCGAGAAGTTCCTTATGGACTTTCAGTTAAAAAAGAAAATTCCTTTTAACACGCTATCAAGAAATCCAAACTGATCAATATATTTGTTCTCATCAGAGAGTCATTGATTTTTTTCATAGGTAAAAAGCAACACAGAAATGCTAAGTAAAAATATATTTAATCACTAATATCGGGTAACAAATCCTCTTTTAGGTTCTCGTGAGATTACATTAGTTTTAACTAAAAATCCACTTTATGTAAATAGAAAAAAACAACCTATGGGTTGCAATATATTCAGGCAGCACTTGTCTGCTCATCTAGTAGGGTAAGGGTCATGTTTATTGTTGGGGTCATGATTTTTTTATAATTTGTGCTGTATAACTCATCAGCGCATGATGCAATCAGTGGGCAATTTTAATGGAAGTTTTAATCGGAAAAAATCTAAGAGATTAGTGTATTTGCGTAGTAATTGTTCCTTATTTTTCAATTTCATTAGAATATCTACCGTTAATTGCGGCGTATAAGTCGATCTTTTGAGCCTGAGATAATCCCTGCAAACCTAAGGGTCGACTTATACGGCAGGGCCAAAATCCAAACTTTTACAACAAGGAAGTCAACCAGAGGCAAAGATTAATATTTTTACCTTGCCGAGTTTTATAACTATTTTTCAGACTTAAAAGGTCGAACTAATACACACAATTTACAATCCGTGTAATTGTTTGACTTTTTCCTTTTATGAGTAAATCTTTCTTAGTCATTGATTTTCCGGGTAATTTGTTTGGTAATCTTCACGTTCTTCAAAAACGAACTGGTTATTTTTCGGGAGAAAGTGATGTTCTTTAGTTAATAATAGTAGCAATATTAATAATAGATCAACACATTTTTAACGAGAGTAAGACGAGAGGGAAAAATCAAGTTGTGGCCTGGATTGACTATAAAAAAAAGGCTAAAGCTGGATATAAATGTCTCAAAATGTATAAAATACCCGACCAAGTCGTTCAGTTTATCAAGAAGACCGTGAAAACATGGAGAGTGGAATTGACACAAGGAGAAAAAAGCTTAGCAGAAGTAAAGACCCAAAGAGGCATATTCCAGGAGACGCATTATCACCATTACAATTTGTAATAGCGATTATGCCACTCAACCACATCCTTAGAAAATGCACAGCAGGATACAAACCTTGCAAATCGCTGGAAAAGATCAACCATTTAATGTACTTGGACATCAAACTGTTTGCCAAAAACGAAAAAAATTGGAAACCCTAATATAAACTGTGAGAATATACAGTCAAGATATAAGAATGGAATCTGGCATTTAAAAAATGCGTCATTCTGGTAATGAATAGCCGGAAACGACACATGACAGAAAAAATCGAACAACCAAATCAAGAAAAAAAATCAGAACGCTCGGAGAAAAGTACCTACAAATATTCGGTAATTTTGGAAGCTGACACCACCAAACAAGTGGAGATGAAAAAAAAATTAAAAAAGAATACCTCAGGATAACCAGAAAGCAACTCGAGACAAAACTATAAAGCAGGAACCTTATAAAAGGGATAAATACCTGGGTTGCTCCCTCATAAGATACTCGGGACGATTCTTGAAGTGGACCAGAGAAGAACTTAAACAAATGAAGCAGAGAACAAGAAAACTAATGACCATACATAAGGTCTTGCATCCCAACGATGACGTTGACAGACTATATGTGCAAAGAAAAGAGGGAGGAAGAGGACTTAAGCAGCATTGAAGACAGCGTTGACGCATCGATACAACTATTCGAAGAAAACTGCGGAGGAACACTGATCACAGCCACCAGAAATGATAATAACAACACGATGACCAGCTGAACGGAATTAACCAGAAAACAAAAATTGGAAGAAAAACAACTCTTTGGACTAACGACTAACAATCAACACCTCACACGAACAAACGTGTATGTGGCTAAGAAAAGGAAACATTGAGAGAGAAACTGAATCTCTTCTAATAGCACCTCAAATAACACCATAAAGACTAACCATATCAACGCAAGAATAGATAAGACGCAACAAAGCAGCAAATGTTGTTGATGTGGTGATTGAGACGAAACGATCAATCGTATATTAAGCAAATCCAGCAAAGAAAGAGCATAAGACGAGACACGACTGGGTGGGAAAGGTGATCACCAGGGAACTGTAAAAGAAATTTAGATTTGACCATACGACCTAATGCTATATGTACAACCCAGATTCTGTCTTGGAGAATGAGACTCACTAACTTCTTTGGGATTTTGAGATACAAATGGATCACCAAATCTCGGACAGACGACCAGACCTTATTATAATCAACAAAATAAAAGAGAACTTACAGAATTGTGGACTTTACTGTCCCGGGTGAACACAGAGTAAAATTGAAAGAAAGCGAAAAGAAGGACGTTGCTAGAATATTTTTAAAAGATATGGAACATGAAAGTGACGGTGTTACCAAATGGTACAGTCATCAACGGATTAGTAAAAGGACTAGAGTACTTGAAAATAAGAGGACTAGTGGAGATTATCCAAACTACAGCATTCTTGAGATCAGCTGAGAAGAGTCCTGGATACACGAGAAAAGTTGTTGTCAGTCAAACTCGAACACTGATGGGAAAAATCTCCAGGAGTAATAATATAATCAGCACAAGGACTGAATCAAAAAACACGAGGGAATAAAATCTCATTGAATTAGAAATGTTGATATCGTTATAGGAAATAAAATATTTGAAGGCTGAAAAGTGCTGGACCGAAGGTGGAGACAGAGGGATAAAAAATAGTAGCATAGGACTAGAACCTACCTACTAGAAACTATCAGAAAACTGAGCAAACAAAAAACTGAATAAAAAAAAATCAGAAAAAAAGAACTATAGTAGAACATTTTCGTTAAATGTCTAGAAAAACTAATTCAGATTTCAATCTTAATATCTGTGTTGATGAGGTCCATACAAATGTGAGAGTTCTGTGACAAATTTAAAATCTGAATGAAGCTTAGATGAACCCTTTTTGACGTTCAAGCCGGCTTTGAGAATGTTTAGGGTTTCTTTAAAAGGTAATTTTTAGAAAACTGGACAATTCTTTGTTTAAAACTAATTTACTCTCTCTCTATCTATCTATCTATCTATCTATCACACACACACACACAAAGTACTGGGCCCTACGGGAGCCTGTCTAAATTCAATTGCCTTGTTTGCTGTTATAGTTTTAAACCTTATAAGTATCTCTGACTCGCTGAAGATTTGATTATATTTGCATTCAGAAGTCATCATTTTTGTTATGAAAGACAAACGTATTACAGTGATAGTTTTACTTGAATACCACCCAATACCTAAATGGTATGCATGATGCACTATTTCTGCAAGTAATTATGCCATTAAAGCCAAGAGTACTACAATAAAAAATACCATTACATCAGATTATGGCTGTGGTGTGAATAGTGTGTACATTCTTTTAAAAAGTAGTGTTATTTTCACTGACTTCACAAGAAACAATGACCACCCTCTCTCTCTCTATATATATATATATATATATATATATATATATATATATGTATATAAATATGTGTTTGTGCATTTCGTTCTGTGTGTCTGTCATTGTGTGTCTCTCAGCGCGTGTGTGTATTCGTATCTGTCTCTTTGTGTTTGTATGTGTGCATTCGCAGGCGTGTCAGTGTCTGTGTATATGGGTGTGGATCTTTGTGTGTGAGTGTGCGTCTCTCTCTCTCTCTCTCTCTCTCTCTCTCTCTCTCTCTCTGAGTGTGTGTGTGTCTATCCACAGATGTATGTCGGTGTATCTCTGTACGTCTATGTGCGTACACGAAGATGTTCACATTACTAAAAACTGTGCCAGTCTTCAACTGGTTCGTTTATTCAACTTAACAGTTCTGAAGAATCGACTATAACTTTAATCAAAACCTAGTTACATATTCAATTGCAATCAATCTGCAATTCATAAAATCCCTAATGTCAATATAAAAGTAAAGTAGGCGACCATAGTCGAGGGTGACCCGAAGGCTCCCTTTGCGATAGCTTACTACACCAAGGTGTAGGGGGAGGGCGCTACTCCTTTCCCTGGATTGCACCACTTTACCCTTGATCCGTACCTTATAATGCTGAGTGTTAAGCAAGGAGGCATCAAGTACCATTTTTTGAGTCTTTGGTATGACTCGATCTGGGATCGAACCCAGGTCTCCCGGGCTATTGGCGAACACTCTAACCGCTTGGCCAATGTCCGGTTAAATGTCAATATATATATATATATATATATATATATATATATATATACGAAATCAACTGATTTCCATACGAAAAAGGATTCATTTTTGTGAAAAATAATAGGCTCAAATCCTGTAATTCTTGTATTTGTATTTTTGCATTGATTGACCATCGGCGCTTTCTCACAAGTTTTAAAATTTCTTTGAAACATTCCTACGATAATGTTTGATGGCCCATTTGCTGGGGCTGCAGAATACACCGGCTGCATCTATACAGATTGTTAAGACTCCCCGCAATGAGCGTCCTGGATATAACAATAAACAATCTGATGATGTGGTTCCAGTAATGCTGGAGCTTTGGGTAATGCAGAGTACCCTTTCATTGCCATCGCTCCCAGGTCCATTCTGGCCCAAAGTGGTAGCACCTATTAGGGTCCTATCTATGGGTCAAATAGAAGCCTTTGATATTTAAACTGAACTTATGCCTAACTGAATTTTTGAAACAGAATAGTTTTCGACATTTAAACTATGTACCTATGTTAAACTGAATTATTCGAAATAAAACTGTTTTGACATTTAATAAGGTATAAACAAAAAATTGTTCTCATGCTTAACTGAATTGTTTGAAAAAGAACTTTTTATATGTATAATAATAAATAAACTACAATGTTTGATATACCATAAAACAAAATAAAACAAAAACAGACAATATTTGACTAGCTGCAAAAAAAAAATTCAAGTATCAAAACTTAAAATAATCTAAGAAATCTTTTCCCTTCCGAATTGTTAAAAAATACATTTTAACCAATTATAAAAATTAAAAATAAGTAAAGTTGACGACCTTAGTTGAGGGTGACTCGAGGGCTTCTTTTCAATAGCTACTACGCCGAGGTGTAAGGGAAGGCACAACTCCATTGCCTGGATTGCTCCACTTTATGCTAACCTTATAATGCTGAGTACCATAAGGCAGTATCAAGTACCATTTTTTTGAGTCTTTGGTATGACTCGACCTGAACCCAGGTCTTCCAGACCATTGGCAAACACTCTATTCATTAGTCCAACGGCCCGGTTTTAACCAATTATAATAATGGATAAATCATCTACTTTTTTTATTTAATTTCGAACCGACCTCTAATCTTATAAAACGTGAACAAATAAATATTGTTCGTTGGTATGGAATCGTTTATATCTACACAACCTTTCGGTTGACTTCTTTTCCGTGAAAATGTAATATCCTTTTCTTTTAGGAATGCATTTAGTTTCAACTTGACTTAACAATTTTTAATTGAATAAATGCGTTATTGTTTACATATATTTATTAATACTAAGCTTTCTGATGAGAATATCTGCAGCAACGGTTTATACTTTAAACGCATAAATATATTTTCTCTGGCCCTGAGTGGTAACACCTGCTCGTGTACTATCTATGGGTTAAATAGAACTAAACTTACACTAAACTGAATTACTTGAAATAGAACTGTTTTCGACTTTGAAACCGTACTCATACTAAACTGAATTGTTTGAATTAGAACTGTTTGACTTAATTGAACAGCTTGAAATACATGTTTTTGACAATTAAACTGTATTTACATTTAAACTGAATACTTATGATAAACTGAATCGTTTGAAATAGAACTTTTTTTGACATCGAAACAGTATAGAACTTATTTGAAATTTAATGTGTGTAAACAAAATCTATGGATATACTAAACTGAACTGGTTGATTTAGAACAGTTTGACTAAATTGAATAACTTTAAATAGAAATGTTTTTGACAATTAACCTGTACTCATGGTAGACTGAATTGTTTGAAATAGAACTGATTATTTGTATAAAAATGGATTTGGCATTAAATAACCTACAAAGGTTTATATGCCTTAAACCCAAACAAACCAAACCAAACTCCTTTGTCCGATATATATATATATATATATATATATATATATATATATATGTGTGTGTGTGTGTGTGTGTGTGTGTGTGTGTGTATTAAATTGATTAAATATATGCACAGGGCAAGAAATAATTAATTAAATATATGCACAGGGCAAGAAATAAATTCCATCTCAAATTTCAAGAGGCGATTTATATCTCTATGAATCGCCCCTCTCTATACAGTCAGTTAAACAGTCACACTCTTGATGCATTTGGGAAACTTCTGGATACAGGGGTTACTTAATTTTTCCCCCTCTATCTGGCCATTCTACTTATATATTATAGATATAAATCCCGTTTTTATTTAAATTTTCCGGTGTCCTTAACTTGAAAAGTACCGGACGAAAAGGGTCCTTCGTTGTTTTACAGTTTTACTTAGTTCACCGACTATAATCACCAATGGTGTCTCTACTTATTATATATATATATATATATATATATAAATATAGCAAAGCATGCTATTCTTCATTGGAATAGGGGAGATCTAAATGAGACTTACCTCAATATGAGAAAATAACCTGGAAGCAATGTTACAGCAAAGTGTTACAACTCAGACATAATCTTAATTTCCAAACATCAAAGGTAAAAAAGTAACACTAACGAATTATCAGAATAATCATTCACATTTTCTTTCAAGAGGGAAGTTCTGAAAAAAACATTTCGGAGTGACAATCCAAAAAAAAAACACAAAGATGATCAAAATATCAAATAACGCATTAAGCAACACGATTAAGCCACTCGAATCGATCCGTACAACGAGAAACACGGCTGGTATGTGTATATTTGTCTCTGCTCCCACCAAGCATGGATGCCTGATTATAACTTAAACTGGACCAAGAGGTCCAGTGCTATTCAAGGGTGTCAAAGGTGTCAATAATGCAGCTCGCCCACCCGAAGATAGCCAGGCCCAGCCGAAGCCCGCTGGGGGGGGGGTATTTGTCACTGCCTCCAACAAGATAGCCGAAGCCGGGGACCTTTCAGCCTCGTCTGCCATTGAGCATTGACAGTCCGGCACGCGGTCGGTATGTGACTCGAATCACGAGCCTTGTCCCCTTCTCTTGTCTGAGTGTTGTTTATTGATAGGAGACAGAGGATTCTATTATCCTTCTTCTAGGTAGTATATGACAATCTTACAATATTTACAATATATTCAGAAATACCCAAATTTTTCATTTTAACTGGTAAATGACAATGAGATGGCGGATTAAATGTCTTGCTAAAGTTCAAATATATGATATCCCCATCATCCATTTTCCTCAAATATTTATTTAAAATATCCATGTTTTTCAAAATATTAGATAAAGTTGATTAACCATTGGTGAAATCATGTTTATTACAATTTATTTCTTCCCCTATAAAATTTGATACGTGATGTATCATTAGAATTAATCAATCCCTCAATCAAATCAATTTTTGTATTCATATGAAAAAATAAATAATCATTTTTCAATCACTGTCCGTCTCACTCATTCGTTAGAAACAAAAAATTTACCCATGAAAATCTGGAAACTTAACATCTTTTCATGTCTATTTCAGAAAGCCATCCTTGTTCTCCGGATCAAAAAAAGTGCAAAAGTGGTCAGTGTATCTACGAGTCGGAATGGTGTGATTTTTGGAAGGATTGCCCAGACAATTCTGATGAAGAAGACTGTGGTAAGTATCAGAATGACAATCCCTATTTTCTCAGCATATTAGATAGTTGGGTGGTTCCGAAAAGAATAGATGAAGACAAGTTAAAAAGAATTATGTATTGTTATTCAGTTTTTTTTCTTTAAAGTCCTTTTGACGACACCCAGTGTCAACTTAGAACTTATTTATGTAAGTTTTTTTTCTTTTCAGCCAACATGGTGTGTCTGTGTGTAAAAGTTCTAGAAAGAACGTCACTAATGAGATCTCAGCATAACTAGCTCGTCTAACTTTGATGGTTTGCGAGATCAGAGTTAAATAACCGTACATCTGTTTTGCTGGGTGCTGCTTCAAAGATGTGTTCAAAACAGCATGCAGCATCCTTGTGTACTGTCCATCTGGCTTTTTCTCCAGTTAAAGACCAAGTGATGCAACAATATAGTTGTCTTACACAGCTAAAGTTTTAAAAAGTTCTATTTCACTCTATCGGAGAGATCAGATTTCTATACGGTCGATAACTTTTCTACAGAAGTCCATGTTTTACCTCTGCGTATGTTGACATACGTATGTTGATTAGATATTGCTATCGAGGTATATGAACTGTTTTACTAAATTTAGAGGCTTGCTATTTCATGAGGAATTGGCACCATCTTAATTAAAATACATGAACTCATTTTTTTACCTGAGTTCACGTGCTACCTATTCCAGACTATGCTGCAGAGATTC
Source organism: Sepioteuthis lessoniana (assembly GCA_963585895.1). Classification (NCBI taxonomy): domain Eukaryota; kingdom Metazoa; phylum Mollusca; class Cephalopoda; order Myopsida; family Loliginidae; genus Sepioteuthis; species Sepioteuthis lessoniana. Next base: position 48,522,254 of record OY757918.1, on the reverse strand, counting down.
GACTTGAGCAGTTGTAATTGCAAGAAGCTCTAGATCATCTTCCCAAACAGCATCAGTAATACTTTCTGTTGGATATTGTCCGCTTCTTGCCTTTTTAGTGGGTGTAGTTTTATGCACGCGATCTTCTGATGAGCTTACGTGCTCACATCTGAAATCGACTTCAAACGTGTGGACAAAAGTAATCAATCATATTGTCTTTTATTCAACTTAGGCTACCTTTTTTCGTAGTCCTAAGGTTTAGAGATCCGATATTTTAGTAGGTTGGCTTCTAATCCAACACCAGCTTTTCATATAGTTTCGAAACTTCAGTAAACACTTCTCTCTCATCAGTGTTTACTGAAAAAGCAATCCAGATTTAAATAAATATGTTTCCGTTTCTATTTAAAAACACAAACCTTTTTGGCAAAAATTATTGAATTAGCACACTTAAAGGACGTTCACAAAGTTTGTTTCTTTTTTTCATTTAGTAGTAAATAAATGAATAGCAGATAAGACATAATACATTTTTCCTTTAATAGATGAATATTCTGGATTTATAAGATATCCCTTACACAAGCAGGATTAGATTATTTAGATTAATTAGATAATATTTTAACAAGCTATGCAGAGAAAAAATTAGGAAATGAACAAGATCATTCTATAATTTTTTCTCAAAATTGTGTGATTCCATTATATCTTCCTTTACAAGGCATGAAAAACTATAATAAGATAATAAAAACTATAATAAAATTTCCATCCCAAAAAACAAATATTGACAGAAGCCTAGATATACTAATCAGTCAACAGTTAAAAGTTCTCGCAGACCTCAACAAATAGTTGGCCATACTTAATTGAAAAAAAAATACGGCGCCAAAAAAAAAAAAAAAAAAAAAGCAGCCGATGAAAAAGAAATGGAAAAGATCGTAAAACTCTTTGAAGAAGATAATCTGCAGTAGAGTGGGGTGAAAAACATTGATTGTTCCCAGGCAATTGTATCTAACATTTGGTGCAAAAATACAAAAAATTAGATGGTTAAAAAGGAAAAACATACTGGTATACCAAAAAAGACATCAAGTGTCTTGATAAAAAAAAATCAAATAATATGCAATGAAAATTAAAAAAGAAGTAAAAAAGAAGTGATTCAAAACATGAGTGTTTGTGACAGAACCGTAAAAAATCAGCTGAATGAAATAGATTTACTTAGAGAAAATCCAAACGTAAACAAGCATACAAACAGAAGAAAATGGGATTAGAATGGGTTAAAAAAACGGATATGGCGTGTGGACAATTGGAGGAAAGTGATGTTCAGTGAAGAATCAAGAATTTTCATTGGCTAAGAACTTTTGTCTCAGGCCGTTCTAATGAAACATAAAAAGAAGACTGCATGAGAAAAACAAGTAAATTATCCAAATCATTCATGATATGGGATTGCATGTCATTTAAAGGACTTGGGGAGAATACAACCATTACTTCGACCATTGGAATCATTCCATCGATAGAAAATTGGTTTGGTGATGATAAATTCATTTTTTTAAATGCTAATACATCTTATCGCAGAGTAAACGGGATTCAAGCTTTTATACTAGAAAGTCATATAAAATAAATAATATGGCCAACTTCTTTCTTTTTTGAGTAATCAATGAGAAGTCTCCATCCACCGAAGAAGATCTATAAACTATTACTCGGGAAACTGGAATTATTTTCATAATGCCTGAAAGAATAAAGGCTGTCATAAGACCTCGAGGAGGGTCAAATAAGTATTGATTCTATTTTTTATCGATGAATTCCATAATTTTTACATCAATATTGAATTATTTTATGTTTTCCACTGCTTCAGAGTAAAACAAAATAATAGTTTTAGAGGGACTATGACAAATAGAAAACTTGCAAGAATAAGTATGCTGACCTAAATGGGAGTACTTTTAGAAAAATGTAACATTTTATTCACTGTTCACATGGTAAAATACAGGTTCAGTCTTAAGCGAATTTGACAGATTTCTTCAAACTGAGCCCATGAAAGAGATTTTTCAAAACTAAAACTAATTAACAAATAACTAGGTTCAACGATTTCACAAGAGAGAAAAAATAATCTATCAATGTTATCTATGCAGAGATCATGAACTCTTGAATGATTCGTAATGTAGAAGCCCTCACAAACAATTTCATAAATCGGTCCCATAGATTCTTAAGACGACACTAACACACACACACACATATATATATATATATATATATATATATATATATATATATATATATATATGGTTCGTTGGGTGGTTGGTTAGGTTATTTTGTTTCATGGAATATCAACCCGAGTGTATTATTTATGCTAAATCTTTTTTTTACCTAAGAAATCGTACATATATATATATACATATATATATATGGTTCGTTGGGAGGTTGGTAAGGTTATTTTGTTTCATTGAATATAAACCCTAGTGTATTGTTTATGCTAAATCTTTTTTTTCCTGAGAAATCGTACATATATATATATATATATATATATATATATATATATATATATATATATATACATGGTCCGTTGGGTGGTTGGTTACGTAATTTTGTTTCATGGAATATCAACCCTAGTGTATTATTTATGCTAAAACTTTATTTTACCTAAGAAATCGTACATATATATATATATGGTTCGTTGGGTGGTTGGTTAGGTTATTTTGTTTCATGGAATATCAACCCAAGTGTATTATTTATGCTAAATCTTTGTTTTCCTAAGAAATCGTACATATATATATATATATATATAGTTCGTTGAATGGTTGATTAGGTTATTTTGTTTCATGGAATATCATCCCTAGTGTATTATTTGTGCTAAATATTTTTATTACCTCCTAAATCGTACATATATATATATATATATATATGGTTCGTTGGGTGGTTATTTAGGTTATTTTTTTCATGGAATATCAACCCTAATGTATAATTTATGCTAAATCTTTTTATTACTAAAGAAATCATAGATATATATGTATGGTTCGTTGGGTTGGTGGTTACGTTATTTTGTTTCATGGAATATCAACCCTAGTGTATTATTTATGCTAAATATTTTTATTACCTCCGAAATCGTACATATATATATATATATGGTTCGTTGGGTGGTTGGTTAGGTTATTTTGTTTCATGGAATATCAACCCTAGTGTATTATTTATGCTAAATCTTTTTAATACCTAAGATATCGTACATATATATATATATGGTTCGTTGGTTGGTTGGTTAGGTTATTTTGTTTCATGGAATATCAACCCTAGTGTATTATTTTTGCTAAATCTTTTTATTACCTAAGAAATCGTACATATATATATATATATATATATATATATATATATATATATATATATATATATATATATATATATATATATATGGTTCGTTGGGTGGTTGTTTAGGTTATTTTTTTCATGGAATATCAACCCTAATGTATTATTTATGCTAAATCTTTTTATTACTAAATAAAAAGTACATATATATATATATATATATATATGGTTCGTTTGGTTGTTGGTTACGTTATTTTGTTTCATGGAATATCAACCCTAGTGTATTATTTATGCTAAATCTTTTTTTTACCTAAGAAATTGTACATATATATATATATATATATATATATATATATATATATATATATATATATATATATATATATATATGTATGGTTCGTTGGGTGGTTGGTTAGTTTATTTTGTTTCATGGAATATCAACCTTAGTGTATTATTTATGCTAAATATTTTTTTTTTTACCTAAAAAATCGTACATATATATATATATATATATATATATATATATATATATATATATATATATATATATATATATATATATATATATATATTTATATATATATAATATGAAACCAAAATATTGAATCATTCTTAAAACGATTTTTTTTTCTGATCGGTCCATTCTTTTAAAAAAAAGGTGAGAAATCTAATTTTTCATGATTAACTCTACAATTTAAGCGCTTAAAAAATTCAGACCCATATTAGTGAACAAGAAAATAATCGACAAATAAACCATGATTTGTTTAACGCCAAAAGCTAGCCAAATTTCTTTGTCTACCGTATTGAAATCAAAGAAAAAAAGGAAAAAGAGTTTAAGGAAAAGAGAGTGTTGAGGAACAAAAAACGAAAAGAAGGCTTTTTATCAGCTCTCGCTACGGCGATTGAGAAGGACACCACAATGTCAATAAAAAAAAGCACGCTAATGAATAAAGACTTCATGAGAAAACTGTGAGGACAGCAATCAAACGAGATTTAGGCCCAGACCTTAATTCCCTTGACTCTGCTATATGAGGCGTTTTAGAAAACAAAACAAATCCAACTTCACCTCCAAATATTGATTCACTTCAGACTGCTATTGAGGGGGGAATGTAATAAAATGTCTGAAGAATTTATTAAGAAGGTATGCAAATCCTTTGAAAGACGCGTTGATACAATTATTGAAAAGAATCGTAGCCATCTTGAGTAAATTTACTGTTTTGTATTTATCTTCCTATTTTATTGTTTATTTTTGATTATGTTTATTTTAATAATTGATTAATTTTTGAAATTAGAATTAATCTTGTTTTATAATAAAGTCGTTTATTATTATACTAGAATATTCCTAATTTTGGTTCCGCGCCTTACACAGATTGACAAATGCAGCAGTGTCCCGAAGCTTGAGTCATTGAAAGACTTACCCATTCAATATATGTACCAACGAATCATTGTACTGTGATCTCAACCAGCTGCATTTGAAGTCTTGACCACTTGCCCTATGTAGAGTGTACTTGAGAAAATAAATAAAGAAAGAAAGAAAGAAAGAAAGAAAGAAAATATGAAACTATTAGCCCAACTCGCTATCGAGTAATGAAGAGGTGAGTTATTGTTCCTCTCGTCTATTCAACAATTGCCGTTACCTTGTGTCAGACATTTTCATTGGCCTCCTAACAACTGTTTTGTTCGAAGGATTCTTTAACTGATATTCGTCTTCTTTTCACAAATGAGAGTCGCTGTCAAAAGCAGGTAAAAAAAAAACTTACGTAGTTTGTCTTAATTCGCGTATTATAAAAGATATATGAAGAAAGTGAAGTTCTAACATACTGAAAGAATTTTATAGAAGTTTTTTTTCCAATCACTTAACTTCCCATTTTGAAGACGAATCCCTATTCTCACTTTCCATTCAATTTTGTGCATCTCAGTGATAATTCGATTCAGGAAATATAGCTTCAGACTTAATACTTTTTGAACACAACTCGTATTTTGTAAAATTCCCAGATATATATATGTATTGAGCGTTTATATATATATATATATATATACATATATATATATATATAAACGCTCAATACTGACCTCACAAGCAGGAGAAAACCTAAAATAAATTGTTATTCAATTACTTCTCTGAGGCTGCCACATATCAGTTTTAAGCAATATTTTCGAAGAGCAAGAAAAAATTCAGTCGTCAGATGAAAGCATATTATCAAGTCATACTGATAACACAGATTCACCTCTCTCTCTCTCTCTCTCTCTCTCTCTCTCTCTCTCTCTCTCGTCCCTATAAACTATCTCTCTCGGTAGGTCCTCTAGACTTCATCCAATGTCCGCACAGACCTGAAGTGTGTAAGTCTTTGTTGGTTGGCCAACACTGGTGTGTCCATGTATGGAAGCCCGCGGAAGAACGTTGATCATGATTTCGTCCCTGCTTCTCGTGCACTGCCGAACCGGTCTTGTTTGACGAACGTGAATTGTTTTTGAGATGAGAGGCAGTGTACTTGCTATTTTCTTGGGTGCTGTTTCCAGCACGCAGCATCCTTGTGTAGTGCTCATCTTGCTTTGTATCAAATGATGCCTCTATACAGTAGTACTGATTTGATTACAACTTAGAAGATTGTAGGTTTTATTTTATCGGAGTGATCAGATACCCATATGATCAACAACCTGTCAATAGCAGTCCACGCTTCTCCCATGCCTATGTTGATATCACTTTCTGTAGATGAGATACTACTACTAAGTTATTTGAACTGGACTAATTTTAGAAGCTTGCTATTTTTTGAGATAGCTCCATCTTATTTAAAACATATGAACACTGTTCAGGAAATATAGCTTCAGACTTAATACTTTTTGAACACAACTCGTATTTTGTAAAATTCCCAGATATATATATGTATTGAGCGTTTATATATATATATATATTGGTAGAGACCAATACGTCTTGCTGCCTGTTCTAGGCTATGTAGCAGGGATTGATCTTATGCAAGTGCATTTGCGAGAAGCACTAGATCATCTGCATAGTCTATAATCATAATGGTTTTTGCTAGATATCGTTTGCTTTTTGCCTTTTTTAAAATGTAAAACCGTTTTCGTTTATTAGATCTATGGACTTCCGAGGACGTAATTTTGGCAGATTATTAATAGATATTGTGCTGATATATCGAGTTGCAAGACGCCCCCGACAATGTCAAAGAAATCATTGTCACCACCACAATTGTCACTACACCTGCCTTCATGTTTTGTAGAGCATTCTTATAGAAGCAACAGCTTATTGCGGGAGATCATATGCAAGAAGTATTTGCTCTTTATACTGTGAGTGTAATCAAATGCCCAGAAGAAATCTAAAAACAAAAGTGTTGCCTCTAGATTTTTTGCATGAACTCCTTCGAGGATTTGGTGATTAGTCAGAAATTGAAAAGTTGTGAATTAGTTCCTCAGAAAATTATTTTGATTTTTCCTTCGAATTTTCTCTACTTTAGATCGTATTCGATTGAGAAGCAGGGTATTATAAACCTTAGTAGCTATAGCAGTTGAAGTCATGCCTCTACAGTTCTTAGTGATTCCGAGGTCACTTTTATTGGAGAAGAGGAGGATGTAGCCTTTCCTCCATTTGTTTATTATGTTTTTTTTTATACACAACATTGTGTAATCGAAGAAACAGGTCGAAAAATTTCCGTGTGTTCCGTATTCATTGAAGACTTGTTTTTAAAATAGACATTTAAAAACTTAATCCCATTGAGTAATCTTTTTATTTTATCATCTATTAAAATCTTCCGAAATCCTTAACTTGTTTGGCTATCCTTTTGATACTACTATACTCATATTTCTATGTACATACGTATACGCTACTAGCATTCATTTACCGAGTATGTTCGGCACGCTTTCTGTAATCTTACTTATCTTTCAAGAAAAAGTTGTGTCTATTCATTTAAGAAAGGCTTTCAAATTCGCACTCCAAAAGACGCCCCTATTTTACAAATATTTTCTACGTCAATTATTTCTAATTTAGACTCATTAAAGGAACGAGAGCGTCACTCGTATTCTAAATAGCTTTTAAGAACGTCTTCCCATAGATTTTATAGATATGTTCTCAGAGTACTATCATTTAGTCATCGAGTGTGTTTCGCTGGCTTTCTGTTAGCTTACGTTACCTTTCAGGAAAGTTTGTTATACCATTAAAAAGTAAAGCTGGCGACCAGAAGGCTCCCTTTTCAATAGCTACTACACCGAGGTATAGGGGAGGGCGCTACTCCTTTCCCTGAATTGCTCCACTTTACCCTTGATACGTACCTTATATTGCTGAGATATCAAGGAGATATCAAGTATCATTTTTAAAGTCTTTGGTATGACGCGACCTGGTATTGAACCCAGGTCTCACGGGCCATTGACGAGCACTCTACCCTCTAGACCAATGAGTAGAAAAGACTCCAAATTTTACGATGTTTTAGTCTTAAGGTTATGACATTTATTCAGTAATCAAAGTGCTTTCTGTAATTGTATGAAATTGTACGCCACTCTTAATAAATATTCTATATTCAAAGGAATCCTATTTTGATTCGACGAATTCTTCGGGGAGTTTTCCAAATATTTGGAAATACTTCGAAACCCTGATAAGACAAGTGGTTATACATAAAACTAAATAAAGTTAGCTCGGTGTCTATCATATCAATCTTCATGGATTATCTAATGGCAAAATCATCCATGAAGAAAAACAATTGTGGTACAATTTAACCCATAACAGAGGGGATAATTCCAAAAGTGAGCGTATTAGCGTGACTACAGTTCGAATTCTCATCCTTCAATGTCCCGATCCAGCTCGATTAGCTTGGCGCCATGGGTACTTCCTAATTAAAAATAGGCATACAAGATCGGTTTATCAAACAATAAAACTGATTCTGTAAAAAGTATTAGCAATTTAATTTCAAAATCACTTGATCTCCTTCAAAATATCATCTAACTATTAAAGTACAAGTCTCCTAAATGCTTCAAATAATTTCATTATATATGTATACACACACACACACACATATATATATATATATATATATATATATATATATGTATGTGTGTGTGTGTGTGTGTGTGTGTGTGTGCGTGTCTCTGTGTGCGTGCATGTATATATATATATATATATATATAGATATGGTTATTGAAAAGTACTTAAAAATATTTATGATTTATTTCTTAACTATGAATTTTACAATTTTCATAATTATATATATTTTGAAATTAGGAGTTACGTACTTTTCAATCGGCCTGTATATATTTATGGATAAATACATATAAATATATATATATATATATATATATATATATATGTGTGTGTGTGTGTGTGTGTGTGTGCCATTTTATATAATTATATATATATATATATATGACATGCATATATATATATATATATATATATATATTAAATGAGTATATCCACAAAGAAATTTTTAGAATTTATTCATTTTTTTGTTCTTACATACATATATGTTTCCACCTTGATGCTTTCGTCAGAGAGCATGTATGACACAAGGTCTTGCTAATAGGGTATACAATGAGAATTGAACTCGCTCGTGTTTGTAGTTTGTAAGTATTTCGGAGGGTTATGTTTTTTTTTTATGAAGGTTGGTCCTTTCTATTTCTTAGAGTGTGTTTCTCTCAGCTTACTACTTTACTCCTTATTTACTTTTGATATTTGATCGGTCACATTAGGATGAATAATCTATTTTCAAATTGGTCACACTATTTTCTAATTACTTCTGTATTATGTGTGTTAATTATTCTAATAAAAATTATACGTGCTCGAATAGAGAAAGAGAGAAAGCGAGAGATTCTGTATATTTTGGCAGCATTTTATTATTTATTCAAATTTGGTTAAAAACCACGGAACATTAGTTTTCTAATGATCTCATTAACTCTCTCTCTCTCTCTCTCTCTCTCTCTCTCTCTCTCTCTCTCTCTCTCTCTCTCTCTCTCTCTTTTTTTTTTAATTTTGATAGCTTAGACTAGTTTGGTTACAAACAAAAGAAATTTCCTTTTTATGATCTTATCTTTTTTCTCTAGTTTCTTTATATCCAGCTCCAATTCATAGATAAAGTACCTAAGGTTCTGCTCACAATCACTTTTGATCCTATTGATTGATCGTCTTCAGGGAAAATTTTGAACACATTGTTTGTCTTTTGTTTTATTTTTTTAATAGGGTGCGATATCTGTTTTCTTAGAAGTGTTTAATATTAGTCGGGATGCTTTAGTTAGCATCCAAAAGTTAAAAAAAAATATTATTAAACTGATCACCTGGTTCCAGGAGACCTTCCCTCAAGTTTATCGCTTGATGACTGTAGCGACCCAAACCTAAGAATGCTGAGAGAGTCAAGTATTTTTTTTTTGTGTGACGGACACGCATGAGTTTCGATTTGTGGTTAAGGTTAGTTTAATAATTATTTACAATATAATATAAACAATTGTGGGAATTGTGATGTCTGTGATAACGTATTTTCGGTTACAAGCAGACACATAATCTTCATAACAATTAAAATTAGATAGTAAGACCTGATGTCATAAAATGTTGGGTATCACCTACCCTTTCAGCATAATGACCTGTTCCATCTGCCATATATGGCAGTAGCGGAGATCAGTCTGGTAATAAGCCTACGAGTCAAATTCCCTTAGAAAATATAGTTAAAGCAAAACCGCTCCCTTCCCCTCCCCCAAAAACCATAAGGCCTCGTGCCTTCTTGTATCACATACAAGAAATAAAATAAGCCTACGAGTCAAACCAGAAGAGCCGTTCCTATTGTTGAAGTATATCATTACTCTATCACTAATCCTATGTTCTTATTACTAACAGTGTCTCTCTTGTAAATACTCTTTCCTGTAAATATAACTATTTTCCTCACATATCGTGGTTTGTCTTATTATTACAAACCAGAACACAACATAAAAGAATATAAATATGAATGCTGATTATGAAAATGAATATATATATTTACTCAACTCTTTCACACTAGCAGGACATGACACAAGGTCAATTTTCGAACGGAGTTTAATATGTTCAAATTAAGAGTTTTCCTTCTCCTATATCAGTTGCCACGCCAAAGTTAAAGAGCCCAGTCTACCATTTCATTTACCCATAACTGGATGGAGAATATTTAGATTCATACTTTTCCCATAAGTATCAACGGTATGTTAAATGCAAATAGCCTTGTCCAGGATTTGAACTCGGCTCGTCGAATCCTTTTCCTAGCACGATAACCATTACGCCAGAAGCGCCTCCGAAATGAATACATCAAATTGAGATTCATTGTTGAAAGCACCTGACATACTAGATGAACTCTACATGCCATGATGAAAACGAAATATTCTTTTCTATAAGATTTCCCTGTTTTGCACGTTGAATTTGTTTAGTTTTATCTATTTCGAGCTCTTAAAAGACAATTTCAACAGATTTTCTTTTATCAAACCACTTGAAAAGGTGAAAAGGAAATATTTACGCCCTAAATTGCTATCTCTGGTTCACGTAAAACGTTTTATTGTTCCGAATGACAATGCAACCGTTCCACTCAATAGAGTAAAACTCTGAAGAATTGGAAATACTTAGAGTCGGTTGTTTCCTTATATTCTATTAACCTAATAGTTTAACACCTTTAAAATTTCCATTCACTCTGATCCGTGGAAGACTTTCTTCGTAACGAAAGCTTTCAATTACGGATACGAATTCACCGATATCTGAATTATTTTTAGTTGTATAATTTTTAAAAAAAGTAGTTTCATTGTGGGTTTTCATAATTGCTAATTATTATGATTCTCTGATTATTGTCAAATATATTTAACTTTTCAAGACAAAACTGAAAATTAAACACAGGCAAGCTGGCAGAAAGACAAACATACACGTACGTGCGTACCCGCCCATTCACAGGCAGACAGACAAGCATACACGTACGTGTATACCCGCCCATTCACAGGCTGACAGACAAGCATACACGTACGTGTATACCCATTCTCAGCAAGCGAGCGAGTATACCTAATCAAAAGGAAACACCAATCCAACAAAAGAACTCTCAATTGAAACAATGCAAAGAATAGTAAAACTCATTCAAGTGATCAATACCTACTGAAGTGTGCTGAAATACATTAGTTGTTCCCAGGCTGTGGGGTCAGAAGTTTCGAGAAAATATAAAAGACATAGGACGGTTATATAAGGGAAATATACTCGTAGACCACAAATATATCAAGATCTCTGGATTGAAAATTCTTTGTAATATATACCTTGAAAACAGAAAATGTACAGCAAAATAAATGAAAAAAATGAATCAAAACAGAGGTCAATGTTTGTGACAGAACTGAAAGACATCATATGATAGAATTGTGATTTACACAAAGAAAAACCAAATGAAAACTAGCATAAACATTCAAGCTGAAGAAAATGAGGTTAAAAATGCTCAGAAGAAATACTCAAGGCGTGTGGATAATTGGAGGAAAAATATATTTAGTGATAAAATAAGAATCGGCATTGACCCAGGAGATGAAACGGAAAATTTTTCTGGTGCCGTTAAAATGAAATACATAAGGTAACTGTTTTATGAAAACAAGAAAATATCCCAGGTTGTTCATCATATGAGTTACGTGTCATTTAAAAAAAACGAGGGCAGATGGAAAACATTACCTCAACAATTAATGCACATATGTTAACTGAAATCCTGAGTTCTTTTATTTCATAGGTTAATTTGTTTGATGATGAAGGTATTTTTCAGAACAATCATCATCTTGCCCAAAACACAAAGAGATTAAAGATTCTCTTCAGGAAAGGGGTATAAAATAAATGACATGATCAACGAACACTGCGGATATAAATCCAATTGAAAAGTTATGGTGGGAATTTGGTAAAAATTGTCCATGAAAAAGTTCCATCCATTTACACTCGCAGGCCCAAGAACCAAGAACGTAGTTTTAAATGAGATTCGCATTTCTAAACGATACACAGAGGGACTTGTTAGTTTAGGTAAGATAAAATAAAGGGAAGAAAGATGGATATATATTTAGAAGAAGGAAATAAATGAACAAAAATGGAAAGATAGAAGGAAGGGAGGTAGGAAAGAAGGAAGGAAAACATTCTTGACAGATACGTTGAATTGAGTCATGAATAATTTACGTTTCAGTAAATATGATTTATTCAGGAATAATTTAACAATGAATCAATTCCAATCTGTAGTATATTCGCCATTTTTGTCACCCCTGGCCATTTATCAGGTAGATTGTTTGTTCCTCAACAATTAAAATTCAGATTGTTTCGACCTCAAGAATTTTTCCACAAACATTTTCACCTGATCTTCTTGATAAAATTTGTTGTCTTCAGAGTATTTTATATAGAAGGAAAAAGATAAATCAGTTGTGCAAGGTCAGATGAATATGGTGGATGGGGTAGAACAGACCAGCCTAAATCCAATATTTTTCTCACATGATTCTTGCTCCAGCTGGTCTTACGTTATCATAGAGAAGCACAATGTTTCCACTATCAACGAGTGCATGACGTTTTCTTAGATTTTCCTGCACACGTTGTAACTGCTGAGAGTATAAGTCTGTATTGAATATTTGATTTTAAAAATTCCATGAAAGATTTAACGAACGACCGAATCATGAAAGGACAGAAAGAAGAAAAGAAATTCAACAGGTAATAGCCAAAGAAGAAGAAGAAAAAAAAAGAAAAATTCAAAGGAAAGAAGGGACAAAGGAAGGAAAGAAATTAAAATGAAAGAAAACATCTAAGGAAAAAAGAAAGGAAGGGAACATGTTTAGCTGTGGCGAAAAAAGACAAAAATAAGGAATGAGAGTATCGGTGATGCAAGAAAGATGTGAATTCGAAAGAAATAAGAGCAAAGAAGATAGAAAAGAGCTATAATAAAAAAGAAAAGAACAAACAAATGAACGAACACAGAAAAGAAAGAAAGAAGGAATGGAAGACGGAAGGAAATAGTCAAAGAAAGAAGAAGAAATAAAAGGAAATAAAGTTAAAAAGAAAAAGCAATGAAGTAAAGATCGAAAAAGATGTTTAGAAAGATCGAAAGAAAACAAAAATTTGGATCAAGGATATGAGTTAAAAGCGCGAAAATGAAAGAAATCAGAAAAGCTTGTAAAAAAAAAGGGGAGAAAAAGAGATCAAGAAAAGGTAATTTAAAGATATAAGATTCAAATAAACAGAAATACCCACAAGAATTCTTTCTCTTTGATTCTTTGATGCCAACTCCTTAAAGAACTAGAATCGTAAGACGAATTCATTAAGCTTAATTTTGTGCCAAGTTAAGAAAGTCCGATAAGACGGAAACATTTATTTAATATATTTAAATTTTGCATCATTTTTCCCCTTATTCCTCCTAAATTGTCAGAAATTCTGAGTTTCACCAGAAGTGAAAGTTACTTAGCTTCCATAATCTTTAAACAAAAAAGTAGAAAATCAAAGACTTTTTAAATTCCTTATTTGTCTTTTTATCGTTATTTAAACTTTTATATGAGTTGCGCATGAACATCTATTCCGTAAAACCTCTTATATTTGCAACAACAAAATATTTTTCAAATGCTCATTTAAAAATAATTAAAAAATTTAAACTGTGTTTTTTAGCTTAGTCTGACACAAGACAAATCTGCTTGCCTAGACCAAAAACGTTTTTACTATGCAAAGAACACGAGTAAGTTTACTCAGCTTCTTGACCAGAAGTATGGGGCACATAGTGAGAATTGAACTCACTGAAAATAAGCTGCTAGTCTACTAAATCACAAGTCTTCTAAATGCTCCAATTATATAATTTTATTATATATATATATATATATATATATATATATATATATATATATATATATATATATATATATGCATGTTTAATTAAATAATAGAGGCACATTTTTTTCTAGATAATTTTATTAGGATCCTTTCGAGTTTCCTGACAAGTGTTTTGATTTTAGTTGGAGTAGGTAGATGAATTTACCGATATTGTCCTGAGGGCTTTTTACACCTTTCATATGCCAACATCAGGGATTGTTCGCAAGTGTAAAGGTTGTTTGCGTTTGTTTTTGTTTTTGTTTTGTTTTTTGTTTTTTCGTTAGATTTATCTACAACTCCAACCTAAACGAATTGCGCACTTGTCAGGAAACTCGAACGGATCCTAATGAAATTATATAGAAAAATGTGTGTTTATTATTTAATCAAACATGCTTAAATGAAGGACTGCGGCACACACACACACACACACACACATATATATATATATATATATATATATATATATATATGGTGGATTTTTAAAAATCCGTCGAGTTGAAGAAAAATAAATAGAAGCCTACCCACTGTCTACTTTAAGTCTATTGATGAAATCAGATACGCTTGACGGCTGTCATACTCTTCCCCTATCTACTAACCCTAACCCTGTTTATTCCAAGAAATAATTATAGTCCCAGCCAATAATCTTTCGTCGCCTTCCCTCTGATATATATCTCTATTTCTCCTCTCTCTTCTCAGTCTCTACTTCTATTTCTCCCTTTCTTTCTTTTCTGTCTCTCTTTCTTATGATCCCTCCCTCCTTTTATATTATTTTTAATTAATGCATTTCCTCCAGTGCTGAACTTTAGAAAAACATAGTCATTCTGAAGATGTCTTGAAATAAAGACAAAATATCATTGGAATCCGTTGTCAGTGTTTAGTTTATCCACTTTTCACTTATGTTTCTTCATATATATATATATATATAAAGAAACATAAGTGCCCTACAATATGCCAATTAATGTCCCAAGATATAGAGATGTACATCATATGAAGCCAGATGCGTTGGGCTGGACATCTTGTTAGGATGGAAGATGGCAGACTCCCGAAGCAGCTGTTTTACGGGGAAATCAAGTGTGGTAAACGATCGAGACACAAACCCCAGAAACGTTTCAAGGACGCCAGGAAAAAAAAAACTAAAAAATCTTGGCATAAATTTTCACAGTTGGGAAAGGAAAGCGCCGAATTGCGCAACCTGGAGGAGACTCGTTTATGATGACTGTAGAAGGTTTAAGGCAATGCGATTCGAACACTTCATCATGAGGTGGCTTCTACGGAAGTGGCAGAGGTCGGACATCCTGGATATTTTTTCTACATTCAGGCCTGACCATATATGTAGTGTGTGTGTGGCAGGTCTTGCCTGTTACTGGTTGGTTTCTTGAGTCATATGCTCTCCCATGATGACAGACAACCACGTGAAAAACGTGTGTGCACGAGTGAAAGCTGGGGATCTCACGTGTCCTTGAATATATGTATTTGAGTGTTTTGAGTGTTGTGTGTGTGTGTGTGTGTGTGTGTGTGTGTGTGTGTGTGTGTGTGTGTGTGTGTGTGTGCATTTCAACTACCTTTATTAAATTCCGTTGAAAAAATATTTCCATTCTTAAGAGTCCTTCCCCAGTCGGCTGGGACTGTTGAATATACTAACTGCATCTCTGCAAAGGGGTAACACCCTCCCCAACGAGTGTCCTGGATATAACACTAAACAATCTGATAGTGAGGGTCTAGTAATGCTGGAGCTTTGGGGAATACAGAGTACTTAATTGCCATCACTCCCAGGACCACTCTGGCCCAGAGTGGTAGCACCTGATAAGGTCCTATCTATGGGTCAAATAGACTGCGTATTTATGCTAAACTGAATTGCTCGAAATAAAACTGTTTTGTCATTTAAATTACGTACTTATGCTAAACTGAAGTGTTTGAAATAGAACTGTTTTGACATTTAACGGTCTGTATACAAAAACTGTATTTATACTAAACTGAATTGTTTAAATTAGAACTGTTTGACTAAACTGAATAGCTTGAAATAGAGATGTTTTTTGACAATTTAACTGTGTACTTATGCTAAATTGAATTGTTTGAAATAGAACTGTTCGTTTGTATAAAAATGGATTTGACATTAAATATCCTACAAAGGTTGATATGCCATAAAACCCGATCAAACTTAAGAGTCCCAAAATTAGCGTCTTTTTTATTGTTTTATCTTTTATATATATATATATATATATAGAGAGAGAGAGAGAGTAAAAGAGAGAGGAAATCTATGTTAAGATAGCCTAGACACAGAATCAACAGCACTTGGTAACTGTCAGTTTCTCGCCTATGTGAATATTAGACGCAGAAATTCCAACGTGTAGGGTATCCTTTATAAGTTGCTGTGTGTATAATAGTATGGTTTGTATATTCTCAACCCAGTCGGGGAGGATCCACGTTGTGTAGTGGTTAAAGCACTGGGCTGCGGAATCGTAGTTAGTGAGTCCGAACTCCAGTCGCGCTATTACGTTCACTTTCGGACAAATACTCTTGAGAAAGATATGAACCCCTTTATCCTACTAGTTATAGGTTAAATAGTACCGCTACCATTCTTTTAGAAGAATGGCATTAAATAACCCAAGAAGATTGATATGACATAAAACAAAGTCAACCCTTCCCCATCTGCAGAATATGATACAAGGTCAATTTTTAAGCAAAGAACTCCAGGTTTTGAAACTTTTTTCTTCTTGACTTGTTACAAGTCGGTCCTTATATTTATCCTTGGGTGAGGAGAAAACAGATGGCTTCATACTTTTCCCAAAAGCACTATCGCCAAGTATAACGTAAACAGCTTCCTACAGTAGTTGAACTCGTGTAGCCGATTCTGTTTTCGAACCATAACGCTCTTTTTATTTGTAGCTGCTTATTTTTCATGCCAATATCTTATTTTTATTGTTTGGTTGTTTTTCAAGAGATACTCAACAAGTCTCTTTGCACAGATCTACTTAAATGGATTAAACCTCTTGAAAAATTTCATTAAAGTCAAAGTATTCAGACTAAGGACGTTGTGCAATAGAAAAAAAATATGATACTTAACAAGGCATAATACGTCAATTAGAGTTTTGTTGATCCTCTTCACACGCAAGTCAAACAACCAATGTCTGAGAATTGCTATCGTTCCTTCATTCAGTGCCGTATGCGATTTTATACTACCGAGTCGCTCTCGAAAATAATGAGACTAATTCATCTATTAATCTATGTAGGCGAATTTTTTGCACCAACTTTAGCTGATGGTCTTTCACTGGAGTCTGAGTGACAGTAAGTCTCCTCAGGTCTCCAGAACTTTTCTCAGAATTCTGACTAATCTCAGTAATGACGTTGTTTGGGTGGTCTTAATTCGTCCACCGATTTCCAAATCTTCAAGACCTCCATCCAATCCTTTGGTATTTTGGGCACTGTTCCAAACGAGCCAATTACAATTACTATCACCGTCAACCACATGTTCCACAGCTTTCTTTGTTATATAGCAATGTATTATTATTATTATTATTATTATTTACTCCTTTAGAGTTTTTCACATCAGTGTCAGCTGATGGTCTTTCACTGGAGTTTGAGTGACAGCATGTGTACTCAAGTCTCCAGGACTCGTCTCAGGATTCTAGCCGTTCTTAGCAGTGCTGTCGTTTACATAGTCTCTACCCATCCACAAACGTCCAAGTCTTCCAGGTCTTTTAATAATCCTTTAGTTATTATGCCTAATGCACCAATCACAATTGACACAATCGTTACTTTCATATTCTACAGTTTTTTTTTAATTCTCTAGCAAGGTTGAGGTACTTATCCTTCTTTTCACATTCCTTCAGATTTATTTTGTGGTCCGCCGGGACAGCAAAGTCGACAATTTTACAGATTCTCTTTTTTTGTTGATTATTATGAGGTCTGGTCTTCTGGCCGGGATTAGGTGATCCGTTTGTATGCTAAAGTCCCATAGGAATTTATGCGAGTCATTTTCTAAGACAGGTGCTGGTTTGTGCATATACCATTTGCTTGTATGGTCGAATTGAAATTTCCTGCACATTTCCCAGTGGATCACCTTGCCTACCCAGTCGTGTCTCACCTTATATTCCTTCTGTGCTAATTTACTGCATTCGCTTATTATGTGACTGATCGTTTCGTCTCTGTCACCGGATAGCCTACATTTACAGTTTTGTTGCGTCTTATCTATTCTCGTTTTGATATGATTGGTTCTTATGGCGTTGTCCTGTGCTGCTATTAGGAGGGATTCCGTTTCTCTCTTAAAGTTTCCTTTTCTTAGCCAGGTCCAGGTTTTCTGGTGCGAGATGTTTATTATTATTATTACAATTATAACTCTTGAGAGTTTTTCACACAAGCTTTAACTGATGGTTTTTCACTGGAGTTTGAATGACAGTAAGTCTTCTCAAATCTCCAAGACCGCATATACCACTTGTGTTGTATAGCGGCATGATGAAGAAATGATGAAACCACAACTCATTATTTACAAAAATATACGTTTCTCTTTCTTTCTCGAAAGGTCCGAAATTTGCGTAAGAGAATAAGAGAGTCAGAAACAGAGAGACAAAGACTGGTGGAGGATTGCTATATTGACCTTTTCTTAACCCATGTTATTATTCCATATCCAGGGCCTTACATCTTTGTTTACTTTATGAGAGGCTCTTAACCGGGTTCCGCAAGAGAACCACTTGGACCCCGCCCCTCTCTGGGCACTCGCTGGCCGCTCTCCGAACTTCTTGACTGCCCGATTGACCGACTGACTGACTGTTACTGACCGTGATTCCGTGGGTACCTGTGTATATATAATTTCATAATGCCTACTATTCCGTGCTGTTCCTGATTCACGTGATCTGCTAGTTTTCCGGTAATCACTTTGTTTATGTAAGTGCATCCTGTGTAAGAATCTCTAATTTATGGTTCTGTCAAGGGTCAATATGCAACACTTATTCGCATGATCAAATTCAAATTTCCTGCTCAAATCTTAGTGAATTACTCTCCCCACCAAATCAACAAACAGATAGAAAAAGCATGGACTGCTATTTACATGTTATTGACAGCATAAAAATCTAATTTCTCTGATAAAAATAAGACGAGAATTCTTCCAAGTTAGAGCTATATCAGTACTACTGCTTAGTTGCACTAACTTGGCTCAAACGAAAGGCAAAAAGAAAAAGCTACATAGGAACTATACAAGAATTCTGCTTGCTATTTTGAACGAATCCTGGAAGTAGCATTTCATTAAACAGCAGTTGGACGGCTACTTACTTGCCATCTCACAAACCACCCAAGTTGTCGAACAAGACATGCTGAATACTACTGGATAAGTAAGGGCGAACTCATAAGAGAGAGGTTCAT
Source organism: Sepioteuthis lessoniana (assembly GCA_963585895.1). NCBI lineage: Eukaryota > Metazoa > Mollusca > Cephalopoda > Myopsida > Loliginidae > Sepioteuthis > Sepioteuthis lessoniana. The sequence continues at coordinate 48,502,855 of OY757918.1, read as the reverse complement.
ATAGACTCTAACGCATGGACACACTAGTGTTGGTTGACCTGCAAAGACCTATATTCCCTCAGCGCAGTGCCAACACTGAATGCCAACAAGAAACCTGTCAAAATGATGAACGATAGGCACGGATGCCAAGAGAGAGTCAAAGGAATCCATGAACGACTTGATAAAAGATGATTTCTTCATTTTCTTTTTTAAGTAGAGGAATTATATTGTGAATTGAATCACCAGAAAACCTGGCGAACACTTCCGCACGACATACGGAAACACTGGACAGATGTTTCGACCTTATTAGGTCCCATCAGCAGTGTATACCGTGCTCTCCAACACAGGAGATCGAACCAGTGACCACACATTACAGAGCCGAAAGTTTACAACTGAGTCACCAGTTCATATTGCACATAAGTGACGCTAAATTAACTAGTCATGGTAACTGCGCGGCCAATTAACCTGAATGTGTCTTGCAAGTTACATCCGTACTCTTTACAGATGACAGGGTCACCTCCAGGGCCACGTCTTCTTTCCAAGAGGATTAGAAATCTACATCCACGTAATTATTATGACCTCAAGGGTAAAGACATAGATGTAAATTTTCTTTTTTAAGTAGAGGAATTATATTGTGAATTGAATTAAGAAAACGGATGTAATTATTTGTGTATAACGAACATTCAGGTATAACACGGTTGGTTGGTTGATGGTTGGTTGGTTGGTTTTTTATGGCATATCAACCTTTGTCGGTTATTTAACGCCAAATCCATTTTTATGTAAATAATTAGTTCTATTTTAAAACAATTCAGTTTAGCATGAGTACACAGTTTAATTGTCAAAAACATTTCTATTTCAAACTATTCAGTTTATTCAAGCAGTTATATGTAACAATTCAGTCTAGTGTAAGTACAGTTTCAATGTCAAAAATAACAGCTCAATTTCAAACATTCTTAGCTATTAAGCTCAATTTCAAACTATTCTTAGCTATTAAGTTTAGTCAAGCAGTTTTAATTCAGCTATTTCAGTTTAGTATAAGTACAAATTTTGTTTACACATAGTTAAATGTCAAAACAGTTCTTAGCTAAACAATTCAGTTTAGTGTAAATACAGTTTCAATGTCAAGAAACACTTCTATTTCAAATAATTCAGTTTAGTATAAGCACACAGTTTAAATGTAAGTACGGTTTAATTGTCAAAACATTTCTATTTCAAGCTATTCAGTTTAATCAAACAATTCAGTTTAACATAAATATGCCGTTAGTTCTATTTAACCCATAGATAGGGCCCTTATCAGGTGCTACCACTCCGGGCCAAAGTGGACTTGGGAGCGATGGCAATGAAGAGGTACTCTGCATTCCCCAAAGCTCCAGCATTGCTGGAACCTCACCATCAGATTGTTTAGTGTCATATCAGGACACTCGTTGGGGGGTCTTACCCCTTTGGAGAGAAGCAGTTGGTGTATTCTACAGCCCCAGCCGACTGATCAAGGTATAACGCGGAGCCCTAATTTTGGTCTACGAAATTCTGAAGAAAATAAATTTTCGTGTATTATACACACTGACTTTTTTAAATTTATAACAGCTAGATTTAATTTCAGTGTTTATTTTTTATCATTTTCTACAAACTAAAAATAAGAATTTATAGTATAAATCATATCTTAAAACGAACACAATTAATATCGTATTTAGAGTAAACACGCAGATATGTTCACACAAAAACGCTAAAAGTTTGAGGTGAAAAAATGCTCACTCAGGAAGAAATAAATTTACAAACGAACACATAATCTAGTAGATATTTTTCTGTAATGACGTAAAACACATAAGTTTTGAGTATCGATGAAACTTATTTTCGGTCATCATTTTATAAATATGGTGAGACGTGTCGCCAGAAAATAGTTAATCGTATATTACTCGTGTATAATACGAATTCCTAGTTTTTGCAGCTCAGTCGAATGAAGTTGTAGAATACACTGACTACATCTCTGCAAAAGGGTAATACCCACCCGCAACAAGTGTCCTAAAAAAATCTGATGGTGAGGCATTTAAGGATCGATTTCAGAATATGACCGCCGAATAAATAATCTATCTACAACTTTGAAACAACATGGTATTTGTATGGAAGTAAACCTACTAAGATACCCTCAATAACCAAAGACAATTTAGCCCAGTTGCCTTAGGCAGTATATTAAGTCGACTGCATCTCTACAGAGGGGTAAGACCTCCTATCCCGCAACGAGTATCCTAGATATGATACTAAAGTGCATCTGACGGTGAGACTCCTGTCGTAGAGTTTTGAGGAATGTGGAATACCCTTTAATTGCCACTACTTCCTGATCAACTCAGAGCAAGTGTGGTAATATCTATTAGGGTCCCATCTATGTGTCAAATAGAACTATTTAATCATTTACTATTTTTGAAACTATTTAACTGTTTAAACAAATAACTAATGTTATATTGAATTATTAGTATTACGTAGCAATACTTATAACAATTTAACTGTGTACAAATGAATGAATAATGTTGCTTAGAATTATTAGTGTTAAATAGCAATATTTAAAACCATTTTACTGAGTATTGCTATTCATTGTAATAAATAGCAATACTTGAAACTATCTGTGTGAAAACGAATTAGCTCTGGCTCGTTTAAAATGAATATTGCCTTCAAAGTTTTCGTTTTAATCACGCGCACACACACACACACGCGTGCGCGCGCGCATATATATATATATATATATATATATATAAACAGGATTTATGGGTATATGTATATATATATTATCGTCATCAAGTCACGCTGCCAGCACGAATTCCCCCCTTCTCTCTCTCCCCCCCTCTCTCTCTCTCTCTCTCTTTCTATCAGTCCCAATCATCCATTGCTTCCAGCAGGTCTTCCGAACAACATCCTGTGCCCACACTGATGTAAATAAGTTCTTGCTGGTCACTCAATACTGGCTCGTTCATGTATAGTGGTCAATAGAAGAAAGTCACTCATGAGTTTGTCCTTGCTCCTTGTACCGCAGGTCTTGTTCATTTTACTCGGGTTGTTTTTTTAGATGAAAGGTAAGCGGCCAAGGCAAAAACTCTTTTTTCTTCTAAGTTTATATCCCCGGATACCATGGGAAGCAGCCTGGTGAATGTGAAGTTAGGCTCATGAATTCAAAGTTGGGTCAGCGGCAAGCATCACCAGATGTTGGATGGAAGAACCTCACAGGTCAACGACCAGGATCAAATAGTTCAATCAGGAAACGACTGCTACTCATCTATAACAGGGGCGTCTATTGATGAGAAAAAACACGGCCGGCGAAAGATTACCATGATATATATATATATATTTTTTACACATATATATATATATATATATATAGTGCGCCCGATATATGCGGCTGTAATGCCACATATATCGGGCGCATTTCTCAACACCTTGGGGTTAAAGTTAAACAGCATATTCCAAGAGATATTCGTAACCAAACAACATCCGGGCATTCAAAATTGTCAATTCAACCATCTAGGAGCATTTGAATGCCTTAAATTGTAGTGTGGTTAATTACAGCGATGAGTGTTTTGTGGCCTTGCATAGAGCTAGGACGAAACATTTAATTCTCCTGGAGGACATTAATATTTTACCTAATAAGCCCTATCTATACCAGCAAACCCCCAAACACTCTTTAAATTCATTTGGAGATATCTCTTGTTTGACTTAGGTTGATTTTAATCTTTTCTCTCCCCGCTTTTGTCTGGTTATAATTTTCATTTTCACCCCCCTCCCTTTTAGTTAATCTTATTTACATTGTTTTTAAACAACTTCTCTCGCTTGACAAATCACAGATGAAAGGGCCCCTGCGATTTCAATGAAATGTATTCTTATTGTAAATCTCTTATTTTCCCATATATCTATAGGTATTTGTCTTTATATATATATATATATATAAACAGGATTTGGCATTCAATAACATACAAGCGTCGATATGCCATAAAACCCAACCCACCGACCGACAAAAACAAGTGGAGCCTCTTTGTGTAATTTATCAACGCTGACGATGGAAAATGACAAGCATTCGAATGTTACATTCAGGCATCAGCTTATACGAATTGTGGACGATTCCTTTTTTTATTTTGAGGAAAAAATGAGTGAGAGAAAAAGTTATATGTCAAATAAAGAAAGAAAGAAAGAAGCAGATACAGTTTAGTGTCATATCCAGGAGATCCTTTTTACGGGGAAAATCACGAGTGCCACACTGAATTAAAGTAACCAAATTTTTAAATATACTTGGTATTGGTTGATCATTACAACAATTATACGCGCGTCAATATTGAATATTATGAAGGTAAAATTTAGAAAATAATCTCTACAATAAGACATATAATATAACTATTTACCGAACCTCCAAAAAATGGAACTTGATGCCATCTTGCTAAATACTTGGTATTAGAATATAACACTTGATAATACTTGTCTAACACTTGGATCAAGGGTAAGAGGAGCAATACAGGGAAAGGAGTAATGCCCTCCCTCGGCGTAGTAGCTACGTTCGGCCAACTGACTTTGCATAATGTCAAGTATTCCTATCTAATACTATTAATTATATGGCTTCAAGTAAGTATTTCTATTTAGTAATATGCATTTGCCAGAAAGCAGTTATTAGGTTTCAAATAACTAATAATAATCCTTAATAAACAATCATAGCGCCAAGAAACTGTTCTTTATACAAATAGTTGATAGTTATATTGTTTCAAGTAATTATTTCTATTCAATAATAGGCATTTGCTAGAAAACTGTTATTAGGTTTCAAATGACTAATAATCCTTAAAAAGCAAGAAACTATTCTTAATACAAATAGTTGACAAACAGTAATATGGTTTCAAGTAATCATTTCTTTTTAATAATAGGCATTTGCTAGTCACAGATAATATTACTTGATAACGTGAAGAAACTATTTTTAATACAAATAATTAACAAATAGTAATATAATATCAAGTATTCCTGTCGAATAAGAATAATTTTTAAACAGATATTTCCGACGCAGAGATAGTTCTAAAATTGCAGGTCAGAGTGGACTTTGAACTAATACCACTTTGACCTGCGATGAACCCAGAGACGTCAGGCCGGAGATAAAATCAATAAAGTGATTATCGGAAAACAATCCATGCGTGAGTGTAAGCTGTGACCAATGGAGAACAAGTAGTGGCACTGTGTAAACCGTGGCCAATAGAAAATAAGCATTACGTGTGTGTAAGCCGTGACCAATGAAAAACAAATATTGCGTGCTGGCCCCGTGAGAGTTTTAAGACGATATAAGAGCTTGAATTTTTGCTGGAGTCAGTTACTACTGGCTGTTCCGACTCCCGACAACTCCTTCGTGTTCCTGAACTCTCTCAGATTGCTCTCCTGCTCCACACAAGTATTACCGTCGAAGAATAGAAATAATAGATTATATTTCTATATATACGCGTTCCTCGTTGTTTGCCAAGACCCAGTAGTACCATACTAAAATGACAACGAAGACATATGGTACATTCTCCAGATCTCCCTAGAATAGGAGGTTCCCCATTACATACACTTTAGTCGCATTTGTAGGGTATCCCTTGTTAGGCGGTCTAAATATCTTTAAAGGATAGAATCAGTCTATTCTAGGCTCCACTGACAAGACAAGATGAAGTGCAAGTGTTTATTGCCACAAATTTTCCCTCCAGCTATGAGTAAATAGTAGGGCAGACTAGGTTCTTCAGCCTTGGTGAGACAACTAGTCTAGGAGAAGGAAAACTCTGAATTCAAACCTATTAAACTCCGCTTCAAAATTCACCTTGTGTCATATCCTGTCCGAGCAGAGGGGTTGGTAAATATGTATTCCCACAAATGTGTATCTTGAGTGCCAATACCATTTGGGGCGGGCAACAGGATTAAATTTTTTGGAATTATTTCTTGCTTTGAAACTTTGAGTTATTCTTCGGCTGAACAGTTGCAAGTGTAAGTGAGAAGACTTAGATAACCTGACATTATTGATTTTCTGTAACCTTTAATATATTAGAAAAATAGAAGAGATAAGAAAAAGCCAAATTTTTCAACTATTGACACGTAGCTTTTCTTGTCAAACACTTCCTATTGTCATCAAAAAATGTTTATCACGAGGACGATCAGATTACGTCATTTTTTCTTAACAGCTGCCACCTCAAAATGTCGGCCTAGTTTTCTAATCGGTGAAAAGACGTAAATGAACTTATATGAGCTTTGGGTTGTTCTTCTTGCCTTTCCACTGTAATTGGCAAAAAAGCTCGGGCGTTTCAGGTTCACCGGACTTTCACAGAGGTTTGCCAGCAACATTTTCTATAAGCGCGAGATCTGTCACGAAACCAGACAGATATTTAGTATTCACAAAGAATAGATCTATCTATCTCGATCTGTTAATTTCTAATTCTCTCTCTTTCTCTCTCTTTCTCTCTCTCTCTCTCTCTCTCTCTGTTCATATTTACTTCTTAGTCTGCTCAAATCTGTTTAAATCTCTCTCTCCCTCTCTCTCTCTTTCTCTCTTTCTCTTTCTCTCTACATATATATATATATATATTAGCTGATTCTCATCAACTTAATATATTTTGTGTTTAGTTATACATACACATAAGCATATATATATATATATATATATATATATATATATATATATATATATATGTATGTATATCACCTAGAGAGTAATAAGTGTCTTCATATCTATTAATCTATTTATCTCTTTCTCTCTCTTGCGTTCACTCCCTCTCCCTCTCTCTCTCTCTCTATATATATATATATATATATCTGAACATAAAATCTATTAAGTCTATGAGAATCAGCTATAATATATATATATATATATATATATATATATATATATATATATATATATACCGTAAACTACGTTGTACAAGTCGACCTTTTAAGCCTGAATAAATTTCTCTACAAAACTAGAAGTTGACTTTTACTGCAGAGCTTAAATCCAAATCTTTATCTTAATAAAGTAGTAATTTGGATGATCTCCTCTTGTCATCTTACTTCCAAGTCTTCCAGTCCTTTTTAACAAACCTTTGGTGACTGTACTGAACGCCTCAGTTACAATTGCTATCACCGTCACATTCACGTTACATTGTTTTTTAGTTCACTAACAAGATCTAGGTAATTATCTCTGTTTTCAAATTCTTTCAATTTTACTCTCATTCTTCCGGGACAACAAAGTTAACTATTTGGCTAGTTCTCTTCTTTTTTTTCTTTTTTTTTTCTTTTTTTTTCTTTTTTTTTTTTTTTTTTTTTGTAAACTATCATAATTGTCTTTAATTTGAATCATTTTTGAGATGAGGCTTCTTAATCGGAGAATTAATTTTTTTTATTTATTGCGGACTTTTTGTCCTCATCTTGGTAGTTTTTGTGTTGTTTCTTCTTTCACTACGTTTCGGCCAAATTTCCCCTCTGGCCTTCTTCAGGTGATTGACCGCGACCTCGGATTGGAATGCTGAGTCTTGTAACCGTATCCCTAGTAATTACTGCCTTCCATAGTTGTTGTCTATCGCACCACGTTTACAAATTACAGACTATTACAAATTCGGTAGAGGCGGATAGAGGCTTTGAGTCTCTACGGTTCTAGGTGAGCATTGTCAGAAGATAACAGTTTCAAATCCTGAGGTTTACTTGGTCAAAAAACGTGCTGTGATAGACAACAACTATGGAAGGCAGTAATTACTGGGGATACGGTTACAAGACTCAGCATTCCTATCCGAGGTCGCGGTCAATCACCTGAAGAAGGCCAGAGGGGAAATTTGGCCGAAACGTAGTGAAAGAAGAAACAACACAAAAACTACCAAGATGAGGACAAAAAGTCCGCAATAAATAAAAAAATTAATTCTCAAACTATCATAATGTGGGATAATCTGGCCGAGATTAGCAGATCTGTTTGTATCCCAAAATCCCAGAGAAGTTTGTGCGTCTCATTGAAAAGGTAGGATTCTGATTTGTCCATATACCAGGTGTTTGTATTGTCAAATTTAAATTTCTGGCACAGTTACCTGTGGATCACCTTTTCCACCCAGTCGTCTCTAGTTTTATACTCTTTTTGTGCAAATTTGCTTGCATTGTCTTTTGATGAGATTGGTCGTTTCCTCTCGATTACCACATAACCTACATTTGCTATTTTGTTACGTCTCATCTATTTTTGCTCTAGCGTTGTTGTTTTTTGCCGCTATTAGAAGAGATTCAGTTTTTCTTGTTAAGTTTCCCTGTCATAGCTATGTCCAAGTTTTCTCGTGTGCGATTTCGCTTGTTTATTGTTAGAAATACCCATGCAGTTGTTTTTTTCTGCCCAATTTAGTTTCTAGTTATTGTTGTTCAGTTTATCCTTACGTTGTCTGTGTTGTTTCTGGTCACCGCTCTTTTTTTATGTATTCCTCGAGTCGTCGTATCGATGTATTGATGCTATCTTCAGTGCTGGTAAATCCCCTTCCTTCTTCTTTTCTAGAAACCTATAATCTGTCAACGTGATCTCTGGAATATACGACCTTTTGCATCGTCATTTATTATTATTATTATTTGTTCTCTTTTGAGAGTTTTTCACACCATCGTTAGTTAATAGTTTCTCACTGGAGTTTGAGTTACAATAAGTCTCCTCAAGTCTACAGGACTCTTCTCAGTATTTTGGTCGATCTCAATAATGCAGTAGTTTGGATGGTTTCCACTCGTTCGCTTATTTCCAAGTCCTCCAGTCCTTGTACTAATCCTTTGGCGACTGTACCAAGAGCACCAATTACAATTGGTATTATCGTCACTTGCATGTTCCACAGCCTTTTCAATTCCCTTGCAAGATCGTGGTATTTATCCCTCTTTTCACATTCTTTCAATTTCATTCCATGGTCCGCCAGAACAGCGAAGTCCACAATTCGTCCAGTACTCTTTTTGTTGTTGTTGTTGTTGTTGTGTGACGATACCCCCTCGGCCCCCACGTTACATTAACTTCTTCGAACTATTTCACTTTACGGCCGGTGATCAACTAGTGGTTCCGATAGGGGCATCGCACATTTCTTTACCGCTACGTGAAATACAATCGAGGGAGCGGGAGAAAAAAACAAACGAACAATATGCTTGGGTTAACTCAAGTGCAGAAAGAGAGTTATGTAACATTGTGCCTATGTAAACCAACGCTAGCGTGGATTTCTTGCGAAAATTCTACAACGCTACTGGAATGCCGACTCATCTTGACTCGTCTTCCTCACTGGTACTGGACTCACTCATGCCGACTCGTCTCTCTGCTGTCCGGTGTCGACTGGTCACTCGCGTCACCCTTCGCCAACTCCTTCTCCGAGCTCCTTTGTCCAACTGTCTTCTCGCGTTTCCTTACCCACTTCCGGTCACGCCGAGATTTCGAGTCCAAAACCCTTTGTCTGGTTTCGCACCAAAACAGACAAAGGAATCGTCTGCTTGGCGGACCACCTACATAGTGTTACAGTTGTTGTTGTTGATTATCATAACATCTGGTTGTCTGGCCGAGATTTGGTGATCCGTTTGTATCTCAAAATCCCAGAGGAGTCTGTGTGTGTCTTTTTCTCTAGGAAACATTCTGGGTTGTGCATACACCATTTGTTCGTATTGTCAAACTTAAAGTTCTTGCACAATTCCTAGTGGATCACCTTGACCAACCAGTCGTGCCTAGTCTTATATTCTTTCTGTGCTAATTTGCGGCATTCGGTTATGTGAATGATCATTTTGTCTCTTTTACTACATAACCTACATCTGCTGTTTTGTTGCGTCTTATCTATTCTCGCTTTGATATGTTTAGTCCTTATTGCGTTGTTTTGTGCTGCTATTAGAAGAGATTCAGTTTCTCTCGTAAGGTTTCCTTTTCTTAGCCACATCCACGTTTTCTCATATGAAATGTCGCTTGTTAGTCGCTTAAACGTCCATAGGGTTGTTTTTTTTCCCACTTTTATTTTCTGGTTATAATCGTTCCGCTTGTTCTCGTCTGGTTAGTATTGTTTCTGGTGGCTGTAATCAGTTTTCCTTCGCGCTTTTCTATGTAGTCTTCAAGTCGTTGTATCGATGTGTCCATAATGTCTTCAATGCTGGCAATTCCTCTTCCTCCCTCTCTTTTTGACGCATATAATCTGTCAACGTCATCTCGGGGATGCAATACCTTATGAATGGTCATTAGTTTTCTTGTTCGCTGGTCTATTTGTTTAAATTCTTCTCTGGTCCATTTCAAGAATTACCCCGAGTATTTTACCAGGGATACAGCCCAGGTATTTATCCCTTTGACACCGTTCTTGCAATAGAGTTTTGCCTCGAGTAGTTTTCTGGCTCTTCTGAGAAACTCTTTTTTATTTTTTTCTTTCATTTCCTGTTGTTTGATGTATTATTATTAGTGGTAGTATATACCGCAAATTACGGCGTACAAGTCAACCTTTTAAGCTTGAAAAATCTCTTTATAACTATAGGTCTCCTTATAACACAGGGTTAACGTCCAAAACTTTACAGCAGAATGGTCGGCAAGGGAAACAGTACTATTCAAAATCGATATACACCACTTACCTTAACTCCAGCAGACTGTCACAAAGATTTTAAACTTAAACGCGTGCTTGGTGAACATATAGAAATTAACGCAGAGATTAATAGGAAATAATAAAATTGTTCTACAAATTATTTATTATGTTGACGCTATATTATAGAATACATACTTTTCTAGCCTTAAAATAACCAACCTCAAAAACATAGATAAGAACATTCTAGAAATTTCTTATCAAAATCGCATTAACATTGAAGTTACACTATATGTTTCAACCAATCAGCTAAAAACACAAAATAAGAACATTCTAAAATTCGGCTCAGAAACTAATTAACAGAAAAATATTTAGGCTCGAAAATAAATAAGTAATTATACGAATCTGATTGGTCAAGAAATATCCGCGCGCTTGAATTTTAGGACCCGTAATAAAACTTAACAAAATCCTTCTATTTTTTTAATCCACTTTAGTTCACCACAAAGAATTAATGACGAAGAATTTAATTAACTAAGGTATTCTACTACTAGAAAAAGAGAGGCAATGACTACAGACGGCAGAAGGCATCGTTCATAGAACACAGAGCGAAAAAGCATGCGTCGTCCTTTTGCCAACTATCGGGCCACGACACGTTGTCGCCAAAGATCATAAACCACTAGAAAAACGCACATGTGGACTTAAGAGAACAAAAGGCTCATATTTACAGTCACACACTTATATACACACACGCATAGACATATATGTAAGTAAAGTCAATTTTTTATCCTTTTTACTTCAGCCAACAATGGACACATTGATTTAATAGACTTTACCAACATGTACACACGCACACACGGGCGAACAAATCATCTTTATTGAACTGGCCATAGCTGTGTTTTCTACACACTCGCGCGCCTGCGCGTGCATAAAATCAACATTGTATTTTAATTGCTTTTATCATGATTATTAAATTGTTTGTCTTAATACTTGTTGTTATCACATTCCTTTTGTTTATGTGCTTGTAAAATTTGTGTTGTATTTGTGGAAACGAAACCTGAATGTAACTCTCGTAATCTGCAGAAGGTACTTAGTCCTCCAAAATATCACAACGCCGTTTCCATCAGCAGATGCTCGGACTGTTAACATTGAATGGGACATTGAATTACCAAAAATTAGAAAACTGTGTTTTAAAACACCCTTACGAATGCAGTTATAGAATCTTTAAAATAATGTCAATATGCCAATCTGACCATTACTCATTACTCAAAATAAAAAAATATAGATAAATTTAAACCTACATTAAACTGAGCCTAATTTCGCACGCACGCACGCATGCACAAACACACACACACACGTATGCATACACACACGCGAAAGCTCACACAGAGCCGAACTTCACGCACACAGGCACTAACAACCACAAACATGGACACTCAAACAATCTTAAAATGTATCTATGACGCATTCAACTCAGAGAGAAAGACAAGAAGAAAGAGAAAAGAATAAACACTAACCAGACACACACACACACACACACAAAGTAGATATTTGCTAATAAATAAATAAATAAATGAAAATAAAAGAATCCCACCCCTGTTAAGGCAAGCAGATTATTAGTCTCCTGAAGAGGACTAGAAGTTCGAAATATGGAGCATAATCATATAAAATAAAAACCTAAAGTACCGCATTCAAATTCATTTGCGGACTTATCTTAATATATATATATATATATATAAATGTAAATGTTTATTACAAACCGATAATCTCCAGTTTTATACCACTAATTGGTTTAAAATTTTCAGAGAATATTTTATTCGAATTCAGGAGTGTTTTTGTATACTTATTATCCAAAAATATTACAATAATTAAAAAAATATTTTTAATAAGTCGTTTTTCTCCGAGAAAAGCCGAACGCGAAAACATTACTTCCGCTTTCCAAGAATTTTACACGTGATTGTTTTTCTGCTTTGTCACTTTTCTTTCTTTTTTGGTTGACTTAAACAGAGACACTAAACTTTAAACCATATTTCGTTGGTTCAGTATTAAGTAATTTTTTTTTATTCTAACGAATTGTTTACAAAATATTTTCTTATATTTTTTCAATATTTTTTTTTGTCTAACTTCAACGAAAGACATCCATTAGAAAGTTTTCTTTCTTAAACCGTTTTACAAGAATTTTACACGAGAATTTTTTTCTGCTTTCATCATTTTTCTTTCTTTTAATTGTTTTAAAATTTTGTGAGAGTATTTTATTCGAATACGGGCGTATATACTTAATATCCAAAAATCTATGTAAATGAAAATGTAAATCAACCAGCCCAAGCTTTTGTAATGGCGCACATCTTTCAGTAAAAAAATTAATGACCAACATCATAGAAGCAACAATTTTGACTGGACCTTTCATAGGTGAAGATGTCCTCATACCGCGAATTCCTATGATTCCAACAGATATGTCATTTCAATTTAAGAGATTGCATTTCCCAATTGGATTGGCATCTGCAATCACGATCAACAAAGCACAGGGTCAATCTTTAGAATTGTGTGGCTTATATTTACACACTGATTGCTTCTCACATGGGCAATCATATGTTATCTGTTCCAGAGTCGGCAATCCAGACATTCTCTTTATCAACACGGAAACTGGAACTACCAAGAATATTGTGTATCCACAAGTATTGGAAAATTAAACATATTAGAAACATGCATTTTCTTCTTTTTTCCCATTTAAACAAACTGAGCCACAGTAACGTGTTGCCGGGTACAGCTAGTATATATATGTAATTCGTAGAGGAAATCCAACTTGTTGGAAAATCCAACTTGAATGCTCAGTGTCAACAGCTATTGATGTATTATAAATTTGCGATTAAAAATACATCAACACTCAACATGCAGAGCTAAAAAAAGTTTTTATATCAAAAGAAAAAGAGAAAATCACTTCCTTGGTGTCATTATAAATTTATTTCTGATAGCATTTAAATTAGAGCCAACAGTTTGTTTTTTATAGCATTGTTTAAACCTTGTATAAATGAAAAATAATAATAGATTTTTATGTTCACAGTTAAAATTTTTTTTTTTGATGAATAAATATGATAAAATATATCAAAAAATTATTTTGATTAAAAAATAAAAATACGAATTTTTTAAAAAATCCCATCCTCGCCAGAAACAATATAAGAACACCTAAATAAAAATTTTGGTTATACATCTGATGATGGTTTCACAACCAGAAATAGAATTATAATGACACCAAGGAAGTGATTTTTTTTCTTTTTGTTTATATATGTATATATATATATATACACGGTTGGTTGGTTGGGTTTTATCGCATATCAAGCTTTGTAGCTTATTTAACGCGAAATTCTGTCTATATGTATATACATTCAACCAAAGATTTCTAAACAAATACTTAATAGGTAAAATTTCTATAAGCATGATTATATATATATATATATATATATATATATATATATATATATATATATATGAGGGTCATTCAATGAATTAAATAATTATTTTGAAAAAAATCAATATTTTATCTTTTAGAATTTTTTTTACTTAAATGTAAACTCTAAATCGTTTGTAATCGGTTTATGAATTTTTTTTAATCAAGGTGAAATATTTATTATGGAGAAATTAAAATTTTTGGTGAAACAGAAGTACAAACCATGTGAAATTTACAGAAGGAGTTTTAATTTTTTTTTTTTTTTTTCAAATTCTGAATTTAAAATTTCATTCGAGATTTTTGTAGAACTGAAAAACTTATATAAGACATTGCTTTTTTTTGAAAGGTTACAATCCATGGGTCTGATCGATCTCTTTAAAAATTATTCGCATTCGATTTGACCGTATACAAAAAAAACCTTAAGAAATAAAACAAAAAAGGTGAAAATTAAAGTATAATAAACGTGAATCCCTTATGTCAAGACACAAAATAACGCTTGTGAGGTTGACATGCCGATTAAGTGAATGAATTAATGAATCTAATACTTATCCTTTTCATGCAGTTATATTGCTTTAATTGAATTAATAAAAATTCTAAGTAATCAATTATAGCTTCAAATTACAGTTCTTAAAACAACCAATTTACAATTACATGGCTTAAAGTATTTCTAACTGACAGGAATGATTTTCAAGCGGATCTGTTTGACCCACAGACCTTAACAAATATCCATGTCAATCTTTTTGTGATTATTTTGTGACTGTAAGTTTAGGAATTGTGTTTATTTTAAATCTATATTTACATTTTCGTGATGTTTCTTAAGAGATTTTTGGCGCAAAATTACATTATTTCAAAAAACCCGAGAATTATTATTTTTTAATTTATTTATTGCGAACTCCCTGTCCTCATTTTGGTAGTTTTTGTGTTGTTTCTTCTTTCACTACGTTTCGGCCAAATTTCACCCCTGGCCTTCTTCAGGTGATTTACCGCGACCTCGGATAGGAATGCTGAGTCTTGTAACCCTATTCCCAGTAATTATTACCTTCCATAGTTGTTATCTATCACCCCACGTTTTTGACCAAGTAAACCCCTGGCCGGCTTGGGTAGGAATTGAAACCGCTATCTTCTGATAATGCTCACCTGGAACCGTAGAGACTCAACGCCTCTATCCGCTGCGCCACAACAACTATAGAAAGCAGTAATTACTGGGGATACGGTTACAAGACTCGGCATTCCTATCCGAAGTCGCGGTAAATCACCTGAAGAAGGCCAGAGGGGAAATTTGGCCGAAACGTAGTGAAAGAAGAAACAACACAAAAACTACCAAGATGAGGACAGGGAGTCCGCAATAAATAAATAAGAAATAATTCTCGGATTAAGAAGCCCCCTCTCAAGATGATTCCAATTAAAGACTATTTCAAAAAACCAAAAATAATCCTTGGCTTCAAGTAATTATTCTTAATACAAATAATTTATGGTTATATTATATTAAATATTCCTCTCAAAAACTAATAATTTTTAAACAGATCAATTTCACCCAGAGATGAGACTAAAATAGGCAAGATTTCTTTAAGTCATAGTTTGGTTTAGTTTTGGGTTGGTTTGATTTTGGTTTGATTTGGTTTGGTTTGGTTAGACTGCATCAACCACTGAAGGTTATTTGTCTCAAATCCACTTTTATACATATAAACAGTTCTATTTCAAACAATTCAGCTTAATATAAGTGTAGTTTTTTACACACAATTAAATTTCAAAATAGTTATATTTCAAACATATCAGTTTAGTTAAGTACGCAGCTTCAATGACAAAAACAGTTCCTTAGAAGCTAGGGGACCAACGCCTATAATTGTTACGCTATGTGTAGCGGTTATAGGCGTTGGTTATAGGCGTTGGTTTCCTAAGCGTAGTGGTTATAGGCGTTGGTTTCCTAAGCTTCTAAGGAGACAATCATCTGGAGGTTGCTGGTTCAATCCTGACTGCAGGCGAGTAACAATACAAAAACAGTTCCATTTCAAACAATATAGTAAGTAAGTAAAGTTAGCGACCATAGTCGAGGGTGACCCGAAGGCTCCCTTTTCGATAGCTACTACACCAAGGTGTAGGGGAGGGCGCTACTCCATTCCCTGGATTTCTCCACTTTACCCTTGAACCGTACCTTATAATGCTGAGTGTTAAGCAAGGTGGTATCAAGTTCCATTTTTAAAGTCTTTGGTATGACTCGACCTGGGATTGAACCCAGGTCTCCCGGGCCATTGGCGAACACTCTAACCGCTGGGCCAATGTCCCGGTTTTAGTACGCAGTTTCGATGTCTTAACAGTCCTATTTCACTCAATTCAGTTTAGCATAAGTACACAGTTTAGTTCTATTTGACTCATAGATAGGACCCTATCAGGTGCCACCACTCCGGGCCAAAGTGGACCTGGAAGCGATAGCAATGAAGGGGTGCTCCGCATTCCTCAAAGATTCAACATTACTAGAGTCTCACCATCAGGGTGTTCAGTTTCATATCCAGGATACTCGTTGTGAGGGGGTCTTCCCCTTCTACAAAGAAGCAGCCGGTGAATTGTAGTCCTGAATAACGGTAGACCTTGGAGTGATGGCGATGAACGGGTACTCGACATTACTTAAATCTTCAGAACTGGAGCTTCCGATTCAGTTTATGTCCCACCTAGGATACCCTTTTTGGGGGGAAGACTTTTACCTCCTTCAGCAGGAGAAAGTCTGAATATTCTACGATTCGCCCGATTGGGCAACAATTTTGTTTGAGGTTTGGTTTGGTTTGGTTTGGTGTGGTTTGTTTTTTTTGACATATCAAACATTGTTCGTTATTTGATGTCAAATCTTGTTTTGCATATATATTAAATATATAATTTCTTATATATTAAATATATAATTTCTGAACATTGAAGATACGCACAGTTAAATGATATTTCTAATATTTCAATTCAGCATAAGTCAGCATAATTAAAGGGTTCTAAGTATTGTTATGTATAACTAACAATTCAATTAAACGTCAGTCATTTGCTTATACAAAGTTAAATGATCAAACAGTTCTATTTCAAACAATTAAATTTAGCAAAAGTCATTTGCTTGCTTACAGTTTAAATGTCAAACAGTTCTATTTGACCCATAGGTGCAACCACTCCGGGCCAGAGTGGACCTGGGAAGGATGAGAATGAAGAGTTTCTCCGCATTCCACAAAGCTGGATCGTCTTCATCAGATTTTTTGATGTCATATCTATGACACTTGTTGGGGGGGGGGCTTAAACCTCAGAAGAGATGCAGTCAGTGTATTCTTCGGCCGCAGCCGACTAGGCCAAATTTTGTTTGAGTATATAGAAAGGTTCTGAGTTATTTCCAAGTTAAAACCACTCGGGTCAGTCAAAAGTTTTGCAATATTTTGATAAAGTGAGGCACAATTCGGCTGTTCCGTATACTTTAGCCGAGGTCATGAAAGTAGCAAACTCACCGAGTTCGCTTGATACTCTCTAGATTTGAATTTGTTTTAATAGCTTAAAGCACGTCCTCGGAATCCACGGCTTTAGACCTTTCTGACCCTGCCCGATCGTCGAGGTTCTTACAACCCTTGCTATATTTCTTCAACCGTCTGTTTACTGTAAAATTATCAACTTCACCTTTACCTTTCGTACAGGAAATGTTTTTCGTTGCGTTGCGACCCAGTTTGAACTCATAAAACATAAGTTTCCGAAGTAGACTACCTTGTACGTTCATCTGTGCGGCTTCCAAATTTCACACAATGTGAAACAATGGACAACAGGCCAGCGCACCAACAACCGTAATACTACCAACTACAACAGGTACTCGCCACGGCTTGAACTGCTTCGGTCATGGGATATCATCATCATCATCATGTCGCGCTGGTAGCACGGATATCCCTGACCCTCTCTCGCCACTCCTCCCTATCGTTCATCGCCCTAGGTAGGTCTTCAGGACAACATCCCATATCCTCACATAACTGCTGAATGTACGTTCGTGCTGGTCGTCCTGCTTTTGCACGGCCATGTGTGGGGGTCCATAAGAGTACATCTCTTATGAGTTCGTCCCTGCTTCTCCAGCAGTATCCTGCATGTCTGGTTCGTCTAACTTGAATAGTTTTCGTGACGCGCCACAAACTAACACTTGCTGGTAAAATATTGCAAAACTTTTGACACATCCTTGTAATTATCCAAGGTTTTTGTGGCAAAGTTTGGCGATATAGCGTAGAGAAAAAAATCATTGAACAAAACGTCGTTTCATAATTTTTAAGGTGATGTTTGCGTTGACTTTTCTTGGTGATAAAGTTAATAGTTTAGTACGGAGATATGACGGTATTAATAGCAGTAGTAATAGTAACGACCATCACTAGTAGCTGTAGTTGCGGATTTAAGGATGGTTCTAAAGACAGTGGCTGAGGCGGCAGAGGTCGAAATAGCACTAGTCCATTTGATGCCAATGACAGCTGCCTAAGGAGCGGGGCTCGCAATAGTGGAAGCAGTTGCAGCAACGATGGCGTGATCACTAGTTGTTATGCATTGTGTTGTTGTTGGTGCTTTCTTT
The DNA here is from genome assembly GCA_963585895.1 of Sepioteuthis lessoniana. Classification (NCBI taxonomy): domain Eukaryota; kingdom Metazoa; phylum Mollusca; class Cephalopoda; order Myopsida; family Loliginidae; genus Sepioteuthis; species Sepioteuthis lessoniana. The sequence continues at coordinate 48,484,392 of OY757918.1, read as the reverse complement.
TTCTTTATTTGTTGCTTTCTTTTAACTGTGGTCGCGACGGTTATGATGATAATGGGGGTGATGGAGGTGGAGTGGTGGCGTGATGTCGATGCTGGGATGGGGCAGGGTGCAGATTAGGACCTGCCAGCTGTGAATGATAGAAGCACAAGTCTAGCCCCTAGTTATCGCCAAGTGTCAGCAACCAGTCGAAAATAGAGACGCTAATCTCAGTTTATGATCGGAGCTGCTAGACGTTGGCACTTTTTGGAAGACGAACTAAAGCACGCATGCGCATTGATGAGTTTCTACACGCAAGCGCACATACTGCACACATATACAATTACCCTTGCAATCCTGAAAATTAAAGGCCTGCTTATATGCAGGACTAAAATTAGATTTGTTGATATTAGGTTTATAGACGTTTGTACATACATATATATATATATATATATATATATATATATATATATATATATATACGACTGATTCAGATTGTTATATATTAACGCTTAGAGGTAGATAGATTGATACATTCGTACAGAATCACAAACAATAGTGTCCATTATGAGGATCAATTCAGGAAAATCCAGATTCCCTCTTTTTAATCCATATATATATATATATATATATATATATATATAGAGAGAGAGAGAGAGAGAGAGAGAGAGAATAGATTAAAAAGAGGGAATCTGGATTTTTGAAGCATGAAAATTTGTGTTATATATCCATGAATGCCAGTTTGTTTGGTTTTTTTTGTTTTTGTTTTTTTTTATAGATATACCCTTGGAGAGAATCTCTTTGATCCTCACAATTGATTGTATCCTTTGTAATCACGGGCGAACATCATGAAGTTTTTATATTTTTCGGTTTATCTATGTTAATATCGAATATACAGTTTATATCTGTCTCCGTTAATTCTTGACTATTCTCTAATATAATTTGGTTGATTGTTTTAGCAGTAAGTTTTTCTCCTAGAAAGATTTCGTTGTCAACTATAGTATTGTGGAAAAAAAGGGACATATAAGAGAAAGAGATCAGAGATAGGAGAAGAAAGAGTGAGACACGATGGTGGGGGAGAAGCAAATAGAAAGGTGAATGGGAGGTCCCCTAGTGTAGGTCGGGATAGAGTAGATGACCAGATTGAAAATAGAAATGTATGAGAAGCAAATCGGCCCCGGGAACTGGTTGGCAGGAAGAAACGACGGAGCCAAAAGAAGGGCAAGGGATTAGAAAACAAGAAAAGAAAGAAAGTTGGATTACTGATGTGGAGATGTGAAGACGGACCGAAAATTACGGCACCGACTTTGAGAGAGGTCCGCGAACGAGTTCAACTCCGGCCACGAAGACCACGAACACCAAGGTCTGTGTTTGCCTCTCTCCCTCTGCGTTGGTTTGTTTCTCTCTGTCAATCAAAAGCGGTTGACTCATTTTTCATACTCTCTTTCTCTCTTTTCTTTGACTACAAATGAGGTGTAGCAGCGAATAAACTTCGTATCAAACAAGCCTATAGACGGTGTTTGTGTATTTATCACTTTTTCTCACGGCGAGGTTACAAATGGGGTCCGACTGGAACTAGTGGTTGTAGAAATGTTTATGTAGTTCTGTGGAGCTACATAGGTCTGCTGAGAACCGTGGGGTTGCAAGCGTCTATTTGGTATCGTATTATAACATTGTATCTATCGATCTATCATTCAGGGTTTTCGGACTATTGTCTTCATCTTTATGGTTATATTCACAACGTTTCGGCTGATATGTCCTCTGGCCTTCTTCAGGTGTTTCTTGTCAAACTCGGAAGCCTACATGGAACTTCTAACAACGTCCTCTATTCAATCTACAAGGGTCGCTTACCGGGTACAAGTGTTAAGCATTCTTGTATTGTTACTCACCTGCAGACAGGACTGAAACAGCAACATCCAAATGATTGTCTCTTTACAAGCTTTGGGAAAAAAGGCCCATAACTGTTATGCTATGTATCCCGCTATTTATATATCAATCTATTCATTAATCTCTGTCTGTTCATATATATATATATATATACACAAAAATCTATCTATCAATAGGAAGCTGGTCTTTGCATCCCATCACAAAAACAGACAAATATATGAACCCACAAGCAGTTACACACTCAGACAGACACAGATATATATATACACACTCTCATGCACAAGCATAAATGCATATATATATATATATGTTTGTTTGTTTGTGTGTGTGTGTGTGTGTGTGTGTGTGTGTGTGTGTGTGTGTGTGTGTGTGAGTATTTTATTATTTTCTTGAAGCTTGGCACAAGTTATTTTATTTTATTGTATTGTATTTATTTCAAGGCCTACTGCAATGCAAAATAATAATTCGAGTCTAATTAATTTTTAGTTTATTTTTTTTTAAATGTCTCTGATGATGAAGTTTTTACTTCTAAACAAATACAATACATAAATCACACACACACACACACACACACACATATACATATCATGGCTCTCTGTTGGCTCGTGTGTGTGTGTGTGTGTGTGTGTGTGTGTGTGTGTGTGTGTGTGTGTGTGTGTGTGTGTGTGTGTGTGTGTAAAGGCAGTAGCAAACAGAAATTAAAAGCAAATATTTCAATTATTAGTTTCCTGCTTCCAGGTTTTAAGTCATTATTACAATCTGTAGAATTACCTATATTCCAAGCAAATGATCCATGGAATATATGAAATAAAAAACAGAACCAAATCTATATTATTGGTGAATTATGTTGAACAACTAAATGAACAAATACATCTTCGAAAAAAATAGTTTAAAGAAAGTATAAAGTTCCTTTGATTTTCTTTTCTTTTCTTCAAATACATTGATATTTTGTTACGTTTCTCTAGTAGGAGTTGTTGACGCCCAATGATTATTCACGTAGATTTCTTTAAAATTACATTCTCAAATCATCATTATTTTTAGATATTTTCAATAAATTTTGTCAATTATTTTAGTCATGACAAAATGGTAAATACATGTTTTCTGATATATATATATATATATATATATATATATATATATATATATATATAAACACACAACAATCTATCAATAGGAAGCTGATCTTTGATGCCCGACTTAAAGACACACAAACATACACCCACATAAACACTTACATGCAGAGGCAGACATAGATATATACATACACGCACATATATATATATATATATGTGTGTGTGTGTGTGTGTGTGTGTATGTGTGTTAAACTAATTGGGTTGGAAAATTGCTGCTTGTACTAGACACTCTGGTAATGTAATGGTTAACAAGCTTGACTAGCAAACCTGCAAAAGTGAGTTCCAGTCTCAGTGAGTGCCCGATTCATTCGGTGTTGTGCCACGTCTAAGCAAAAAAACTTAGTATATTCTTTTGGGTGCCCCATTCATTCGGCCTTGTGCTATATCGAAAAAAGAGCTTCGTAAATTACAACTAGACACTTGTGATGAATGCGATCTTAATAGATTTTCGTTTGAAATAATTGTTTTTTTATCATTGTCTAATATTTTTACAATTATGTGGCTCCACAATGAATATTGAGCACTATCACTAAAACATAGGAAGCATTGTTTTGAATATTACTAATATATATATATATATATATATAATCATAATGTCACGCTGAAAACACGGATTTCCCAGATTCTTTCACGCCATTCGTCCCTCTCATCCATCACTTCCGGCAGGTCTTCTAGACTATCTCCTGAGTCCGCACAGAGCTTTTGTAGATAAGTTCTTATTGCTCAGCCAACACTTACACATCCGTGCGAAGGGATCCATTGGAGAGCGTCACTAATGAGTTCATCTTTGTTTCTCCAGCAATTCCCTGCGTATCTTGTTCGTCTTATTTGGATGGTTTGAGAGCTGGAGGTAGGTGGCCATACAGCTGTTGTTTTGTGGGATGTTTCTTCCTGGATTTGGTCAATATAGCGTATATCAATCTTGTGCAATCACCGTCAAGCTTTTTCTATCTACGCTTAGCCAGCGTTCATGTAGTGCATCCATATAGCAGAATTGACAAGACTTCAGCTTGGAAGAAATTGCATTTTATTTTATGGGATAGGTCAGATTTCCATGTGATTGATAACCCATGGATAGCAATCCATGCATTCACTCGTTGCATGTTAATACAATTTTCAGTAACTGAGACTCTACTTCCGAAGTATGTGAACTTGTCCGCTGATTTCAGAACAACTATTTAGTGTGGAGATATATCTTTTTTTATTAAAAGACATAAAATCCATTTTGTCTGCATTCATATTAAGGACAATCTCACCTGCTGCATACTCCAAAGCCTAATCCCTGTTGTATATATATATATATATAGTTTTAAACCATATATCATAGCGAAAATTATGTTAGAGCTATAGACTCAGAATGCTCTAACTTGGAGAATAAGGGATTATCCAGTACCATTCACAAGTTAATGACGATTAATGGATTCTAAGTTCGCATTTAACATAATTTTTTCTTCTTTTTATGATATCATCTTCTTGTTTGTTTGTTTGGGATTTTTCCAATCTATTTTTTTTTTTATTCCTTAACAAAATATTTCTTTTTTTTTATCTATCGTTACTAGGTTAGAAAAATACATTTTATTCCAAAATTACTGGGACTTAAAAACGTAATTAACATATACTTTTTATGTATCAACAAGCAAACGTCTTTCAATGTATAAATGACGGTATACCGTTAACCTACGCCATACATTATATAAATCCCTGGTTTCTATATTAGACTTAAATTTCTTGATTTTTTTTCAGACATAAAACCTTGTACCAGCGACCAATTTCAATGTGACAGCGGCCAGTGTATCCCCAAAAATTTACGTTGCTTCAAGGGTCAGAAAACAAAGAAAGATGGATGTGCTGATTCTTCTCATTTAAAGCAATGTCGTGAGTAAACTTCATCCATAAAATCTTTCTGGTCTTCCTCAGGGATCAATATTGAGACATTTGTTGTTTCAAAGATTCATAAATAACATGTCTATGATATAAAATCAGAAAGAAAACGAAATAATAGGATGTGCTGATTCTTCTCATCTAAAACAATGTCGTAAGTATACTACATCAATAAAGTCTTTCTTGTCTTCCTCAGGGATCAATACTGAGACATTTGTTGTTTTAAAAATTCATAAATAACTTGTCTATGATATAAAATCAGAAAGAAAACGATATATATATATATATATATATATATATATATATATATATATATATATATAATAAATGGATATATATTAGTTTTTATATATGTTTGAAAGCATGGATGCTTACCTGTGACCACTGGTTTTTTGCCGTCTTTACACGGCAGTCATCGGGCAGATAAGTTCTTGTTCATGACGCAGATGTATATTTGTCCTTCTAAAGCGGAGAGCAACACATATCTTATAGGAGAAAATTAGTGCCGATGTTCTACATGATGCAATAGCTATGTTAGGTTCCAAGATACAAACACAAAAAAAAATTATACACACACAAAAACATAAACACACACACATACACACACAAACATAAACACACACCTAAAAAAAACGTAAACATACAAAAACATACGCACACTCACAAACACACACTCACTAAAACATACGCATACACAAACAAACAAACACACACACACACACACATTAAAATATACAAATACAAACATACATTCATATACACACGCGCAAACACACAAAAACATACTCGCACAAATACACACATACACACACACACACGAAAACGTACACATGCGCAAACGCACAAACACATACTTACACACAAACTCACACACACACACACACACACACACACACACACACACGAAAACATGCATTCGCAGAAACACACATGCATACATTCATTTGTGTTTACACTTCCAATCTTGTGTATAAGAAGGCTGAAATTTTGATTTGTATATTCTTTGAATTTAGTTAATCATAATGATGCTAAGTGCGATCTATCTGCGGGTTCCAATCGCAGCTTCAAGCGTCCTACGTGGTTAGCCACACTGAAGAGTTGTGATACAACGAAACAGTCTGTCTGTGGATGACATTATATATCAATATATATATATATATATATATATATATGTGTGTGTGTGTGTGGTATATATATATAGAGAGAGAGAGAGATTGATATGTATATATATATATATATATATAGTAAGTAAGTAAAGTAGGCGACCGTTGTCGAGGGCAACCAGGGGGCTCCCTTTACAATAGCTATTACACTGAGGTGTAGGAAGGGCGGTACTCCTTTCCCTGGATTGCTCCACTTTACTCTCGATGCGTACCTTATATTGCTGAGGTATCAAGTACCATTTTTAAAGTCTTTGGTATGACGCGACCCGGGTCTCCCGGATCATTGGCGAACACTCTACCAACTGGGCCAATGAACCGGTTTATATATATATATATATATATATATGTGTGTGTGTGTGTGTGTGTGTGTGTGTGTGTGTGTGTGTGTGTGTGTGCCTTTAAAAATTACTTATACATTTTGTAATAATATTTATTTCAGCAGACCCTACATTTTTTCATATGTTAGATCTGTATCTTCAGAAAAAAAAAGGTTTTTCTTTTATATGGAATTATTTGCTCAACATTTTAATTTATTATTTTATTAGTATTTTACACTGAGCTCTCTTTTGGATTTTGAATTACGTGGATATTGAAGAGAGAAAACCCTATAGAAGAATCGTTCTCACTATAAGCTGACTTGGCATTTTATAATATAAGTATATATACATATATATATATATATATATATATATATATATATATGTGTGTGTGTGTGTGTGAGTGTGTGTGATATGAATTTCTATAAGTAAATGCTCTATCATTGATATTGAGCAATATTTAATAAAACTTCAACATTTGGTCCTCCATTAACTCACCAAGTGAGCTAGTAAGAACAATAAACATATTTTATATATACATATATATATATATATATATATATATATATATATATATATATAGGGGGGGGGTTGTGTGTGTATGTGTTTTTGTGTGTTTATGTTTATGTTTGTATCTGTGTGTGTTTCCGTTTGATGAATGTATGCTCCACCTGAGACTTTAAGTAAAAGACTAAAATTGTTAATAATTCTATTTTCTTTTGTTTCATAAATGCTTTGTTATAAGAGTATCAAACACTTTTTATGCGAAAACTTTTCTTAATCACATTTCTTTTATTGTATATAATTAAAACGTCTTATTCAGTAAAAAATAGTCTGGCTTAGTTTGGTTTGGTTTGGTTTTAAGGCATATCAACCATTGTAGGTTATTTAATGTCAAATCCATTTTCATACATATAAACAGTTCTATTTAAAACAATTCAGTTTAGCATAAGTACACAGTTTAATTGTCACAAACATTTCTATTTCAAGGTATTCGGTTTAATTTTTAAATTAATTTAGATTATTTTAATTCAAATAATTTTTAAATTAATTTAAATTATTTTAATTCAAATAATTCAGTTTAGTATAATAATAGTTTTTGTTTATACACAATTAAAGGTCAAAAGAGCTCTATTTCAAACAATTCAGTTTAGCATAAGTACGCATTTTAAATGTGAAAACTGTTCTATTGTTTGTTTGTTTGTTTAGGTTTTATGGCATATCAACCTTCGTGAGTTATTTAAAGCCAAATCCATTTTAATACAAATAAACAGTTCTATTTCAAACAATTCGGTTTAACATAAGTACACAGATTAATTGTCACAATCATTTTTATTTCAAGCTATTCAGTTTTGTCAAATAGTTCTAATTCAAACAATTTATTTCACCATAGGTATATTTTTTGTTTACACACAGATACGTCAAAACAGTTTTCTTTTGAATAATTCAATTTAGCGTACAACAGTTTCAATGGCAAACACAGTTCTATTTCTAACAATTCAGTTTAGCGTAAGTACGCAGTTTAAATATCAAAACAGTTCTATTTCAAGTAATTTAGCATAAGTACGCAAATTAGTTCTATTTAATCCATATATAGGGCCCTATCACGTGCTACCACACTAGGCCAAAGCGGACCTGGGAGCGATGGCAATGAAAGAGTGCTCCGCATTACTCAAAAGCTCTAGCATCAGTGGAACCTCACCATCAGATTGTTTAATATCATATCCAGAGCACTCATTGGTGGGGTCTTACCCCTCTGCAGGGAAGCAGTCGGTGTATTCTACAGCTCAGTCGACCGGGCAATAAAATACAGTTATCAAAGTTCAAAAATGCTGAGCTATATCCCAATATATTCAACTAAAATATTTAAAAAAACAGGGTCGAAACTCACTAATCTGAGCAGTATGTAGCTGATATTCACGTGGGCTTGTATCGACATGTCTGAAGTGCCTTGAATTCGATTAAATAGATATCAGTTCTCAATACAATATCTAAATTATTTGACAGTAACGTGGTTAAATTATTAAATCACACACACACACACACACACACACACATACACGCATATGTGTACGTGTATGAGTGGCCATTGAAAATTATGAAAAACTACTTGTAAATCTTCACTTTTTCCAAAATAAAAGAGCACCTATCATCATGGATCTCCGTTACAGTTCAAACCCAACCGGTTCACTGGTGATCTCGAAGACAATACAGTTCTAAGTTTCACCATTTGACCGTAAAAACTGTACAGTGAATAGTAGATGCTCCGATTTTGTAGTCTTGCAGATGCTCCGATTTTGTAGTCTTGTGCCAGACTCTGACTATACATGTTTACTAGCTCGTTGAAGCGATCAAAATCGAAATAATATACGAATGGCTTTTTTCCCGGGTAAATTAAATAAAGCGGAAGTTTTCTTACATCGGGAATTGGCCTAAAACTATGAAGATTTGAGCGAGTCAATATATAATCTCTGATCATGAGCTCTCAATGATATCCGTCATTATTAATGTGCGGCAGATATTACAAAAAAATAGCAGGAAAGGTGAAGAGTTTGACACGGCTGAAAAATTGCCCGCGAATTTATGTTATTTCTTTTGCTGTCTCAATATATTGTTTTTGTGATTGATCACTCGAGTTTACAAGGCCTATGACACAACTGATATTTACAGCTCAGAATTTTTTATCGACTCAGTCAGCAACATCCTACCAGGAATACTATATATATAATGTTCGTTGCTCCACAAATATATAATGCCTACATATATATATATATATATATACACGTAAATGAGGGTTGGCTGAAAAGTTCATAGGCTGACTAAGTGCTTCCGGGAAATTTGACCAAATGAGGTATATTTTTCAATATCGTACACTTTGCGGTCCATATACACAAGCTTGACGCTTGAATTCAATTGTTCAATACGTGATTTATCAGATATAACGGCGTTATATGGACTTTTCAGCCAATAAATCTTCAGTCCACCCTCGCATAGATAGATAGATATATCTAAGTTGGGAGAGCGTAGACACAAAGTCAATGATGCTTGATGACTGTTACAGGTGAGAAACTGGAAGTCAACGCTATCTTCGATCTGCATGTGTTCTGTCAATAATATTGAGCACATTTTATTAATTAAAAAGATGCCAAGCAACATTATATATATATATATATATATATATATATATTCATATAATCTCTTTAGTCATATCTTGGGGAGACTATTCCCTGGAATTTCAAAGGCAATCCATCATCGTGTTCAGCTTCGTTCTGCCAAATCCATCAGTGTGATTGATGCCAAGTTTCATAGGACCTTACTCTTTCTTTGAATAAAAATGGGTGTCATTAAGAAGAGAGACCAGCTGCATGGGCATCTTCTTGTCTTTAATATAACCTCTCCTTGGCCTTGCCGAAATCCAGTTGCAGATCCATAATCTTGAGAGTGACATAATGAAGAACATTTCAACATACATAAATATAGTTATCCGTATGCTATCGTTGATAAAATAAAAAAAGGATTCGTGATAATGTGTGAATTGTTAATTTTGTCTCGATTACCATTTATTAATGTTCATTTTATTAATTTCTTGGTGGGTTATTTAATGCCAAAGCTATCCTTGGAGAAGAAACATCAGTGGCGCAATTTAACTCGTAGCTGGAGGGGATAAGGGGATTTATATCATTCTCAAGGGTATTAGTCCGAAAGTGAATGTAATAACGCGACTGGAGTTCGAACTCGCTTACAACGAAGTCACATAAGCCACAACGTTAACCGACAATGTTCGAAGGTAAATGATATTTATATATCAGATGAATAAGATGTGGGAAGGTTGGTACGTACCTAACCTCTCCGACACGAGCAGGATGCAACGTATGGTCAATTTCTAAGCGGAGATGTTTGTAATATAGTGAGTTGATATGGTTTGTGTTCATTTCTGCTCAAGCGAATTTTTCGGAAGCAAATTATGTTTGATTGATTTGGTTTTAATGTCATGTCAACGCATCTAGGTTTATTCTATCCCTAGAGATTAGAGAATCGCGTTTACTGTACGTACAGCTTTACATTTTTGTGGTACTGGGGGGTTGTTTTTTTTTGTTTTTTGTCTTCTGTTGTTTTTTATTTTTTCAAACAGTCTAACTGAATATACATAATTTTAAACTGATCTATTTGACCAATAGATGGGAGCCTAAAAGTTACTACCACTCCAAGCAAAGGAGGACATTAGAGAAATGACGATGTATATCCCCGTCTGAGAATACGCTGACTGCATCTCTGCAGAGGAGTAAGACTTCCCAAACCAGTGTCCTGGATATGACACGAAGCCATCCGATGGTTTCGGTTTCTTTGTTTAATGGCATATCAACCTTTATATGTTATTTAATCCCAAACTATTCTCCTAGAAGAATAGTAGTGGTACTATTTAACCCATAGCTGGGACCATACGATGGTGAGGCTCCACTAATGGAGCTTTGGTGAATGTGGTGTATCCCATTAGTGCAATTACTCCCAATTCCATTCTAACCCGAAATGATAGTACCTGTTAGGGTCCTATCATTGGGACGATTAAAACTATTTAATCCTTTATTATTCTTGAAACCATTCAAGCAATTGAATGATGTTAAATTGAATTATTTGTATTACATAGCAATGCTAAGGATTCTTTAACTTTGTTCAAACGAATGAATAATGTTAAATAGAATTATTAGTCTTAAATAGCAATGAAACTATTTACTTCTGTGCAAAGAAAACCACTCGTGTTTGATAGCAATGTTTGAAACCATTTAACTGTATGCAAATCTTAAATAGCAACGAAACTATTTAATTATGTGCAAAGAAAACCACTTGCGTTAGATAGCAATGTTTGAAACCATTTAACTGTATGTAAACAATTAATTAGTTTTAGATTAAATAGAATTTTTGGATAAAAAGAATTACTAATCTTAAATAGCAATACTTGAAACCGTTTGTTTATATTACATATAAATATGAGTGTTCAATAGCAATACTTGAAACTATCTAACTGTGTGCTAGCAATAGATTGTAATACTTGAAACCATTTAGAATTATTAGCGTTAGCAGTACTTAAACTTTAAATTGTGTACAAGTAAATGATTAATATCAAATGGAATCATAAGTATTAGGTAGGAATACTGAAAGCCAATGAATTGTATACAAACAAATTAGCTCTAATGACTCGTTTTAAAATAATGTTACCAAGAAACATTCTTACATTTCGTAAATATATAATATATACACATATTCATAAGTGAGAGAAAAAGAGAGAGATAGATAGAGAGAGAGAGAGAGAATGTGTGTGTGTGTGTGTGTGTGTGTGTGTGTGTGTGAGAGAGAGAGAGAGAGAGGGAGAGCAGGATTTGGCGTTAAATAACCTACAAGATTGATATGCAAGAAAACAATCGACTATCATGAAACCATTCAAATGTGTGCAAACAAATGAGTTCTGACTTGTTATAACTATTTGTTTACAAATCCTATATATATATATATATATATGATTTGGCATTAAATAACTTACAAGGCCTGATATGTCATAAAACACAACAAACAAACCACCCTAATAATTCAACTTAATATTTATTCTTTGCTTGTACACTATCAAATGATTTCAAGTATTGCAAACCAATACTAATAATTCCTTTTGATATTAATCATTTGTTTGCAAACAGTTAATGGCTTCAAATATCACTATCCAATACTAATAATTCTACCTATCATTAGTCATTTATTTGCACACAGTTAAATAGTTTCAAGTATTACTATTTCACTTTGGTAATTGTATTTATAAAGCATTCCGCTGTAATATGTATAATTTGCTTACAACTGTATGGTTTCAAATAATAATAATTATGATAATAATGAAAAACGACAATTGACAGAAAGAATAGAACTACCAAATCAAGAAAAGATCAGAACGCCCAGAGAAAAAAAACTTACAAATATTTGGGGATATTAGAAGCGGACACCTTCAAACAAGTGGAGATGGAAGTAAAAAATAAAAAAATGAATATCTCAGGAGAACGACAAAACTACTCGAACTCAAACTACATAGCAGAAATCTCATCTGGGCTGTCTACCTTGTAAGATACTCGGGACCGTTCTTTAAGTGGCCGAAGGAAGAACTTCTACAAATGAACCAGAGAATAACAAAATGATGATGCATAACGCCTTACATTCCAAAGATGACGTAGACAGACTATATGTGTCAAGAAAAGAAGGAAGATGAGAACTCACCAGCATTGAAGATAGCGTCGATGCATCGAGACGACGACTCGAAGACTACATTAAAAAGAGCCAGGAAAGACTAATCATAACGACCAGAAACAATAGAAATAACACAAGGATCAAAAGAGCAACAACTAGAAAACATAAATGGGAAGAAAAATAAATGCATAGTTATTTCAAACAACAAACAAGCGAAATCACACACGAGAAGACTTGGACATAGCTATAAGGAAAACCTAAATAGAGAAATTGAGTCTTTTCTAATAGCAACATAGAACAACGACATAAGAACCAACTACGATAAAGCGCAGATAAGACGCAACAAAATTACAAATATAGGTTATATGGTGATAGAGACGAAACGATTAATCACATGATAAACGAATGTAGCAAATTAGCGCAAAAAGAGTATAAGACTAAACACGACATGGAGGGGAAAGTGATCCACTGGGAACTGTGCAAGAAATTGAAATTTGACCATGCGAACAAGTGGCATATGCACAAACAAAAATCCATCCTGGAGAATATGACGCAATAATTTCTCTGGGATTTTGAGATAAGAACACATCACCTAATCTCGGCCAGACCTAGTAACAGTCAACAAAAAAAAGAAAAGAAAACTTGCCGAATAGAGGACTTTGCTTTACCGGTGGACCACAAGAAAAACAAAAGGAAACCAATAGAAAGACAAGTACTTAGACCTTTCTAGAGAATTTTAAAAATCCTATGAAACATGAAGGTGACAGTGATAATTGGTGTGTTCGGAATAATCAGCAAAATTTAAGCAAAGAGACTTGAATTCTTAGAAATCAGAGGACAAGTAGAGACCATCGAAACTACAGCATTATTAAGATCGGCCAGAATACTGAGAAAGATCCTGGGGACTTAAGGAAACATAAAAAAAATAAATTAAAGTTGGCGACTGTAGTCGAGGGTGACTCGAAGGCTCCCTTTTCAATAGTTACTACACAAAGGTATGGGGGTGTGCTACTCCATTCCCTGGATTGCTCAACTTACCCTTGATCCTTACCTGATAATGCTGCGTTAAGCAAGGTGGCATCAAGTACTATTTGTGAGTCTTTGGTTTGACTCGACCTGGGATTTATCTCTGGTCTCCTGGACCATTGGCGAACACTCTACGCATTAGGCCAATGCAAACCCCAGTGAAAGACCATTAGCTAACGCTGGTGTGAAAAACTCTCCAAGGAGTAAAATAATAATAATATCATTCTTTAGTAAATGATTAAACAGTTCCAGTTGACTCATGACATAATGGTTAGAGTGTTCGCAAATGGCCCGGGAGACCTGGGTTCAATCCCAGGTCGAGTCATACCAAAGACTCAAAAAATGGTACTTGATTCTACCTTGCTTAACACCCGGCATTATAAGGTAAGGATCAAGGGTAAAGTGAAGCAATCCAGGGAAAGGAGTAGCGCCCTCCCCTACACCTTGGTGTAGTAGCTATCAAAAAGGAAGCCTTCGGGGCACCCTCGACTACGGTCGCTAACTTTTTTATGAGATCGAAACAGGTACGATTACTCCGGGTAAGAATGAACCTGAGTGTAATGGCAATGATGATATACTCTACATTTCCCAGAAGTCTCACCAATAGATGTATTTCAATGTCATGCCCTAGACACTGGTTGGGTGGGTTTCTTACCTCTATGCAGTGGTGTAGTCGGCGTATTTACAGCCCTAACCGACAGGGCTTTTATTATATCCCAGAAAATTCCTAGTGATGGTTAAAGCTGCTTCGGGATAAAATTTTTGACAATTTATTTTTATACTGAAAACTGAGCCAAGTTTAAGAAATCTCGCAAGACAACAAGAATGAAAAAGTTAAAATATACGTGGTTTTCGTAGTTAAAGAGGCGACATCTCTACACTAAATGACAGTTCTTTGAAACTCGTGGACAAGTTCTCCTCCCTAGGAAGCAGTGTCCCATGAACTGAGACAGACATCAACACGTGACTAACAAAGGCATGGACTGCTATCGATAGACTTTCGGTCATTTGGAAGTCAGACCTGAACGATAAAATGCAATGCAGTTTTTTCCAAGCAGCGGCCGTTTCAAAACTCCATGGACGCTAACTAAACGGAAGGAGAAAAAGCTTGACGGCAATTACACGAGAATTAAACAAGTCGTGGAGGCAGCACCCGATAAAGCAGCAGCTCTACGGCCACCTACCGCCCATGCAAGGGAAGTAAGGACGAACTCATAAGTGACGTACTCCTGTGGACCCTTTCACATGGACGAGCAAAGGCAGGACGACCGGCTAGAACCTATATACAGCAGCTGTGCCGATACAGGATGTAGCCTTGAAAACGGACCGGCAGCGATGGACAATAGAAACGTGTGGCGAGAGAGAGAGTCAAGAGAGATCCATGCTGGTGGTGCGACATGATGATGATAATGAGAAAAACATGCTTAAGAGAGACAGCAGACAGACAGACGGCTGACTTGATATAGCTTATTAAATTCAACTTTCCAGTACAGCTTAAAAAAGAATATATTTGCTTATCAATTGAGTAATTATTAATTCTTGATGTGATTCTATTTCGCCTAAGTATTCGATAATTTTAACATGGCTACATCTAGCTTTAGACGACTGAACGAACAATTCGGCTCTCTAACCACGAAACTTTGTTATACTTTCCTTTGCCGATATGATTTACATAAACTCCCAACAGGTTACTTTAAAAGCGCTATTGATAAATGAAGTGTGTACCTTATATACTCATGTATAGGGCGACTTTGAAAACCTTTTGTGTATGGGGTAGAAGACATTGGTGTCGACTAAGATTTACGGGAATAATGTTTTTGTAAGGCTGACAATACTTGCAATAAATTTTTCTATCATTAATTCCTACCTTTCTAAATCTAAGGCAGTCTTTTCGTTCTCTTGTTTTTGTTTTTGTTTTTTGTTGTTTTTTCTTCTTTGACAGTCATTTTTTTCTTCATTCTCATTAGAGGATATCCCTGTAGAGTAGTGGCTTATATGCTGGACAACAATCGTTTTGATTGTGAGTTCGTGTACCATAGTCATGATATGGCTATGTGTGAAACGTACATCGAATGTCCATAAAGATAGAACATAGCAATCTCGAAACCCGAAAAACACGTAACGACTTCTTTGTTCAGGTACGAAACTTTTTATTACCTTTGAGTTTAAAGGTTCTTCGACATAAGGAGAGAGAGGCACAATCTTTCTATTCTGGCTTTTTCATCTGCACCCCCAACACGTGTGGCACCCGCCACAAAGGCCTCCGCGAGCAAGCGAAAGTCAACCGTCTCGTCCGGTGTCTAGTATCAACTCTACTCTCTTTTTCAAAATCTCCCCAAAAGCTCCGTGCGCTTCTGGTGCGTCACCAGAAGCGCACGGAGCTTTTGGGGAGATTTTTTCCGTTTCCCATCTGGGCTATTGTGACATCTCTGAGTAACACGTCCGCTCTGCGCGCGCGTGAACACCTGTGTTAATGTTGCACCTAACTAACCCATGCACTGAGCCGAAAGGTTCTCAGCCTAACTAAACCCAAAGGCATAAACCGAAATCCCTCAGCCATTATATTACATGCTAACTTCAGTTGCGCTGTTATATTCACTTTCTGACAAATAAACTTGGGAAAGGTATGAATTCCTCCACCCCACCTACGATCAGTTAAATAGTACCACAACTGTTCTTCTACAAGGTGCTCCTTGGCATTAAATAAACCACGACGGTTGATATGCCATTAAACAATGAAACCACACAAACCATTTTCATCCTTCTTTGAGAATTTCCTTGTCTCCTTCTCCTCTTCCTATTTCTTCTTCTCCTTTGAATATTCTTTCCTTCTCTTTCAAATACTTTTTTGTTAATAGCCCTTCTATCTTTTTTACCTCTACTTCTCCTCATTTTAAATCTATGGCAATACTTTCATTCCATTATCTTCTTATTTGAATATGTTTTCCTTCACTTTCTCACACGTCTATTCTAACAACCCCTCCTCTCACTTTTAATTCACCTTTTCCTTCTCCTTCTAAATCAATGACAATAATTTCTTCTTCTTCTTCTTCTTCTTCTTCTTCTTCTTCTTCTTCTTCTTCTTCTTCTTCGCCCTTGTTGTTCATCTTCTTATCTTCCTAAACATTGATTTGGTTTCCTTCTCAGTGTTCTATGAAACTGGCGTTGTCCCAAGTTGGCTCCAGTCTAAAACAAGTTCGTGTTATATATATTGAATCAAGTTGCAATCTCTGAGTAAAAGACGTGCAGCTTGTACCAGTTATGAGAGTTTTAGGAATATAATCTTACTAAGTCTTACAATTACGAATGAGTTCTTAAATTCTCAACACAACTGAAATAGGAAGAGGGTTTTTTTTGTATATTTTAAAGCTTCCCTGTTTTGTTTAGAGTAAAGATGAATATTTAATGTACATTCATTAAGTACAGGAAAATCTCTCCTGGTGTAATGGCGTGCAGAATATTGATAGCGGACTCGATTCTAACTTGATGGGGGTGTCCTCGTGGTGTAATGGTTAGAGCGATGGACTGCGGAATCGTAGTACGCGAGTTCGTACTCCAGTCGCGCTATTACGTTCACTTTCGGGCAAATACCTTTGGGAAAGGTATGAACCCCCTTATCCTCCCAGCTATGGGTTAAATAGCACCACTACTGTTCTTCTAGGAGAATAGATTTGGCACGTAAATAACCTAAAAAGAGTTGATATGCCATTAAACAAAAGAAACCAAACCATCTAACTTGATGCTGCATGTCCTCCAGCTTTGAAATATACAAATCTAAGTTTAGAAAATGAATTCATAATTCTGGTGGGTTTTCTTATAGTACATTTTTCATGATATCTATTTCAGTCTGTTCATACACATCAATCTATTATTGTTTATATTTTTCTATCGTATATATGATTAGCTGCTGGATCGTTAGAATCTGTGATGAAATGATCTGGTGAATCATAAAAGGAGTTCGTGCATAAAACCTCTAGAAAACACGTTTGTTTGCAGATTTCTCCAAGGCAATTGATTCCATACACAGAGGGAAGATTGGGCTTATGGTCTCTCTCAATAAACTGTTACAACTATAATGATCCTCTATAGCAGGGCTGAGAGAACTATGGCCCGTGGGCCGCATGCTACCCACTGCACAATTCTGTGCTGCCCGAATGAGGCTCTAAAAATAAAAATAAATAAACACTTGCACTTGAATCGAGACTAAATTCTTTTGATTTTAAAAGATGCAGCCCTTTGAAAATTCATAACAAAGTGATGTAGCTCCCTCACCCAAAAGTTCGCTCCCCCACTGCTCTATCGTAATACGAAAGTTAAGGTTTGCTCATCTGATGGAGACACAGACATCTTCGACATTGTTGCTGGAGTGTTCCGCAAGGAGATATATTTGCACCATATTTGTTTATACTCTGCCTAGACTACGTACTTAGAACGTCCATAGATCTAATAGAAGAAAATATATAGCTAGCTCAGTCTATCTATCTATCTATCTCAATCTTTTCATATCTACCTATATATATATATATAGTCCAGTCTGTTTATACTGTCTAATCTATAGAGCATTGCTTTTACTTAAATACACATTTTGTAATTGACACGATTGTATACAAAAAGAACTCATCATCATCATCATCATCATGTAGTGCTATCAGCAAGGATCTCCCTGGGCCTCTCCCGCCACCCCTCTTTATCGTCCATCGCTTCCGGTTGGTCTTCAAGGCCACTTCCCATATCAGCACAGAGCTGTTGTACGTAGGTCCTAGATGAATGTCCTGCCTTTGCTCGGCCATGTGAAGGGGTCCACAGGAGTACATCACTTATGAGTTCATCTCTACTTCTCCAGCAATGTCCCACATGTCTGGTTCGTCTAACTTGCACAGTTTTCGTAATGGGTGGTAAGTGGCCGTAGAGCTGCCGCTTTGTCGGTTGCTGCCTCCAGGACTTGTTCAATATTATTCACAGCATTCTTGTGTAGTTGCCGTCAAGCTTTTTCTCCTTACGTTTAGTGAGCATCCATGTAGTGCATCCATATAGCAGTATCGACACGACAGCTGCTTGAAAAAAACTGCGTTTCATTTTATCGGTCAAGTTTGACTTCCGTATTTACGATAGCCTATCGATAGGTGCCCATGCCTTTGCTGCTTGTCACGTGTTGATCTCAATCTCGGTTGATGAAACCCTGCTACCTCGGTAGGTGAAGTTGTCTACTAGTTTCAGAGAACTACAGTTTTGTATGGAGATGTCGCCTCTTTGATTAAAGCACATGTATTCCGACTTGTGTGCGTTGACATAGAGGCCTATGCCAGCAGCTGCTCGTTCCAGACTATGTAGCAGGGCTTTGGCTTGGGTTGGTGTATTTGTAGTCCACGCCAATAATTTTTTTTTCTTTTTTGAGGAGTACCTTCTGCTTCATTCCTTTGTCAGCTTGAAAATGTAAATATGAGCGTACAATGTAAGCAATTCTTCTATGCATAAAATAACCCTTGACAGATTGACACGCCGTTAAAATCAATCAATATCTCGTAGAGTTTAAAGAAGTTTTAGTGTATCTTACCTGGAAGATTACCCCTTTTGATTAAATTTCTTCTGCAAACTTTAGTTTCCAGTAGTTTCCGTAATTTGCTTTTGTTTGCTTTTTTTTTTTTTTTGCTTGTTTGCCTTTTCTATTTTTTTTTTTTTTAGTTTTTTTTTTTTGTTATTCAGTTTCTTTCTCTTTTTTTTTCTTTCTTTCTTTCATCTCTCTTTATTTGATGGCGTTTGCTTTTAAGATATCCTGATGTATGTAGCTTTCTTTCGCCCCGGGCATTTTTTGATACTTTCCTGATTGAGAAATTCCATTATTTTTTTGCTGCTTCTCTTTTAACATCATTTATTATTAACAGTGCACAATTCTTTATATCAAATTCGATTCCGTAAGGCTAAAGATCATGAAAGTTTATATTTGAGTTTCCAATTCTATTTGTTTGGCAGCCGAGTCGGCTGGTGTTGTCGAATACGCCGATTGCGTCTCTGCCGAGGAGTAAGACTCCCCCACCACCACGAGTGTCCTGGATATGATCAGAAACCATCAAGTGGTGAGGCTGCAATCATGGATCTTTGAAGAATGTGGAGAACACAAATACTGCAATTACCCCCAGGTCCACTCCAAACTGGAGCAATAGTACATATTAGAATCCCATCTTTAGATTGAATAAAACTATTTAATCATTTACGATACTTGAAACCATTTAACAATGTGCAAACAAATAATTAATGTTAAATTGAAATATTACATATCAGACTTTATATAAACAATATATATACTCCCCATAGAAGGGTTGAGCATTCTCGTGAAGGAATTACCGGTTGCCACTAGCTATATCCAAAGCTTTTCAAATAAATTGAGCACTCCGGTCGCCATTAAGCGTATATGTAAATAAAAGAAGAAGAATACGTTTACGTTAAATCCCTTCGCTTATGCTGAGTTACTGATGGCTGTACGGTAAGATATCCGACTGGCGTAAAGTGGGCCGGTTTTCGATCCCAGCTTAAAGCATCTCGCTTGTCAAACCACACTGACGAGTTGTGATACAGCGAAACAGTTTGCCTGCAGACGACAATATATATATATATATATATAAACAAGATTTGACATTAAATAACCAACAAGGGTTGACATATCATAGCACTCAACCAACCCGTCTATCAGTCAAAAAGAATTGTTAACAAATGACAAATATTAAATTAAACTATGAATATATGTTAATAATGATAGAAACCATTCAACTGTGTGTAAATAGAAATACTAGAAATCATTTAAACTGTGGGAAAATAAATATTAATACTGAATCCATTAAACTGCAAACAAATGAGCGCTGGCTCGTTTAAATATATTACCAACAAACTATTCATTTAAAAATCATATATATGTATAAACAGTATTTGGCATTAAATAATCCACAAGCGTTGATATGTTATAAAATACAATTAAACTAAACTTTGCCTTTGACAACATTTGCTACATCCTTCCGATACAATAGGTAGTTCAACTTTTTGGCGCTTTTGTGTATCTATATATTCTTTGAATATTCTTACGGTATAATTTAGCTCAATCAGCGCCATAACGAATTGGGAAGAAAGCAAAATTGGCGACCGAAGTCGAAGGCTCTTTTTTTATTAGCTACAACACCGAGGTATAAGGAGGGGCACCACTCTTTTCCCTGGATCGCTCCCTACGTTATAATGCTGAATGTTAAACTAGGAGGCATCAAGGACCATTTTTTTTTTGTGTGTTTTTGGTATGACTCAACCATTGGCGAACACTCTACCCACTAGACTAATCACTATCTTCTATCTGTTAGTTTCACTCTCAGATTATTATTATTTTTATTTGAGTTCTTCCCACCGGCGTTAGCTCATAGTATTTTATTGGAATCTGAGTGAAAGCAAGTATCCTCAAGTTTCTGGGATTCTTCTCGGTATTCTAGCCGATCTTTACTATGCTGTAGTCTAGATAGTGTCGTTTAGTCCTCCGATTTCCAACTCTTCCAATCCTCTTGCGAAACTTTTGTGAACCATTCCAAGTGTATCAATCACAATTGATAACATCGTCACTCTCATTTTCGACCACATTCTTAGTTCTCTTTCAAGATCTACATACTGGTATCTTTTTTCTGCTTTCTTTGATTTTCAATCTGTGATCCTGAATGGGATTAGGTGATCCGTTTGTATCTCAAAATTACAGAGAATTTTATGTGATGGATTTTATGCGATGGATTCTAACTTTTACATAAACCATTTGGTAAAATGATAAAATCTCTTGCACAATTCTTTTATTCTGCAGAATAGTAAAACCCCCACCCTGTATTTTACAGCTCAAATCGACAGGATATACGAGGGTTTTACACCAATCTTCACTGGTAGTTTTTCACAGAATTCTGAACAGCGGCAAGTTTCATAAGTTCTCCAGAACTAATTTGAATATCCTTGCCGATTTTAAGAGTTCCGTAACCTGTATGATTTCAATTCTTCCTAGAATCTCTTGTTCATTAAGTCTCTTGACCAGATCTTTTGGGTCTCTTCGAAGGGAATTAATGACGATTTGTATCACCGTCATCTTCATGTTCCGCAGGTTTTCATCTCTTTTATTTTTTGTCAATCTTCTTGCTTGCTTTCATTTTTACTCTCTTGTCCGCTGTAACAGCATCTTTTTTTAATCGAAAGAATGAATACCTAGAAAGTTTCTCAGGTATGATACACTGAACCTTTACTAAATTGAACAAGTGGGGAGATCAAAACTTGGACTGCATCTAGTAAATAACAAATTCTTTTCTTGATAATTGCCGTGGTCTTGAAGGGCCAGAAATGAATAACACAAAGAGATGTAAGGTTTACAGCAGTATATATCAAGGGAATACAGGGTACCGGTAACTGACTAGACTTGTTTAACTCGTTCATCGAGCCAGTCACTACTTATAATGTCGGAGAGGGTCCATGCAGTGACGTCATGGGCTATATCCCTATAACAATAATTAACTCTTGGCTTGGTCTTCAGGTCAGAATTGAGAGATCTTTTTGTATCTCAGAATACCAGAAAATTGTATTCCATTTTCAAAGACAGATTCTTGTTTGTGTATATACCATTTGTCAGTGTGATCAAATATCAGTCTCTTGTACAATTCCTTGTATATTACCTTCCCACCAAGTCATATCTCCTCCAGAATTCCTTTTATGATACTTTGCTGCATTCGATTATTATGTTTGTCTTGTCTCTATCGCCACACTGGTTGTTCTTCTATGTATTATCAATTTTAACTATATGATATGATAAGTACTTGGGCTGTTATTTTGCTCTGTTGTTCATAGACATTCAATTACCCTCTTCATGCTTCTCCTTCGTAGCTAAGTCCTCTTCATCAATTCATGTGGAATTTCCTTGATTTATTACTTGAAGTATCCATATAGTTGGTTTTTTTTCCTATTTTTGTTGTCTTGATTTTAAGTTTGTTGTTTCTTATTTCTCCTTTTCCGTTCTTATTGCAGTTACTGGCTTTTTTATATTCTCCTAATCCTTGAATTGATTCATCCACATCTTCAATTCTAGTAACTGCACTTCCTCCTTCTTTTATTGTCAAACAGATTATCATCTCCCATCTGTGAAGCATTTTGCATCGTCAACAATCCCCTTGCTCTATTTTCCGTATTTCTAAGCACCTTTCTTGCCCAGTTTAAGAAGGCTCCAGAGTATATTCTCATAGAGACTGTCCCGTTATTTATTCCTTCGAATGGATTTCTGCGGCTGGGTTTAGTTTCAAGAAACGTTCTTGTTCTTCTGAGATTCTCATTTTTTTTACTTTTTTCATCTCCATTTGCTTGATAGTATCCGTTTCCACTATTCACAGCTATTAGTCGTTTTCTTTTTCTTCAACTTTTTTGATGCTGTCTAGATCAGTCTGCTCAATTCTTTACGATCTTATCTTTTTTTTTTTCATTTTCTTTATATACGTGCAACGCATTTTTAGTTCGAAATTTCATTCTTATATCTTGGCAGAAGATTCTAATAGTTTATAGTTGGATTTCTAATTCTTTTTCATTCTTAGCAAAAAAAAATCTCAATATCATCCATATGTAATTCTTTCTTGAAACTTTGTAAACCTGTAGCCTCCTTTGCATTTTCTTATCATATAATTCAGTGACGTCATTGCTGTAACAAATGACAGTGATGATAAGTAGTCTTCTTGGAAGAAGCCCTGATGGATTTTTACCTTTACTAGGATGCGTCCTCCTTCTGCTAGTTTTATTCTCTAGTTTTTGCTAGTTCTTGTGATGAAGTTTACGATTTCTCTACTCCATTTAGCTTTTAAATATTTTTCAGACATTTTATCATCCATGTTTGTGGGATCATGTTATATGTCTTTTTGGAGTCTGTCACTGCCGTAGGTATATTTTCCCTCCTTGTCTTTACCTTCTTGAGAATATGTTGGTCCATGTATTACGGGTGCATCTAGTCCTTTGACGACATTCTTTTTTTTTTTTTCAGGAAATATCATGCGGATTTCTAGTCTATAATAGATTTCTTTGAGCAGTTAGAATCTTCTACAGCATTGTCAAACACGTTGTTGGTCTGTAGTTGCTTGGAATGTTTTGTTTATTTGTTTTGTTTGGTTTGGGTTTTTTTTGGGGGGGTCTTTTTTGTGTCTTTCTGAGTCAATGATTTTTTCAATTTGTCATCCATTTGGGATGACAAATTACCTCTCGAAGACATTTGTATAGCAGCTGAGTTGATCTTGGATAGATACGAATCGTTTGAACCAGAATCTCTGTAGCAAATTGTAGCCTGGTGCCAAATTTGCTATTTTATTGAGTGTTATTTCAGTGAATCCAGATGTATTTCAGCCTCCATACTATCTTCAGTTTCTTGGCATTCATTTTTTATGTCGTTCAAACATTCACTCTTTCTGTTGTGTTGTTTCGGTTCCCATAATTTGCTCCAGAAATGTTTTTTTTTTTTTTCGCTTAGATCCGATGACTCAGTTTTCTTCATGCCTTCTTGATTAACTTGGAAGTAAAATTTCCTTTCGTCATTTTGGAGGATACTGTTTTGTATGTATTTTTGGATTCTTTACTGTGTCTCCCTTCCTTAGCCAATTATTTTTGGTTATATTTCTTCCTGTCGTATTTTCAGTTTTTCCTGTTGTTTAATCACATGATGTTCCTGTGTTTTTCCTTTTCTTTTGTACTTATGCATGGCCTCATAATTTCTTTATTTGTTCTTAAAGTCTCTTTGGAGCTCTTGTTGAGAATTTTCTTCACGACTTACTTTGTCTACATATTTCTAGTATTTCAAATTCAGCAAAATATCCTTTCACTAGAAACATTCTTGCTTAGTCTGCAGGTCTTTTGTTAATTATTGCATTGAATTTTGCTCATTTCTCTAAAGTTCAGTCATACATGTTCTATGAAAACGAATGAAAACCTTCTTGTGTGAGGTCGTTTTAAAATAGCAGGGAATTACGTGTTTGTTTTCTTCTTGACTCTATTTCTTATTTGGACTTTTTGAGATATCATTAGACTGACACTTATATGTATTGTAGTTGTAGCTTTTGTCTGTGTACTTGAGTCTAGAACAGACAACATTCGTAGTATGTCAATCGGAATTCCTATGTTGGCTATTAAAGGAACATCTGCCGATCAAGGCACTCAAATCTGTTATTTGAGTCGCAAGTGAGTTTTGTATTATTATTATTATTATTATTATTATTATTATTATTATTATTATTATTATTATTATTATTATCTCTTTTCTGTTTTTATCTTTTTAGGTGAATGGGAGTGTGAAACAGGACATTTTAAATGTCGTAACGATTACTGTATTACAAATAATCAAGTATGCGATGGCCGAACTGATTGTATTATGACAAAATGGGACGAATTTCATTGCGGTATGTATATTATATGAAATAATGATATTTTAGTCAGGCCATAATATCTATGCCTTTACATAGTGTAGTGCATAGTTAAATGTAATGTAAGAGCCTATATAAAACAAATGAAATGAAATACATGCGACATAATTAAATACATTTTGAGTGAACATGATTCTAATGTATCATTGTTTACTTCTTAAGATATATGAAAACTGTTTTTACTTTTTACGGACCTTTACTCTCAAGCTTTGATTAGTTGGTTGATTTTTTGGTTTTACAGCCTATCAACTCGTGCTGGGTATTTAAATGCCGAAGCCAGTCTTTTCTCAAGCAATTAAATGGTTTCTAGTAACTATTCTTAATGCAGATAATTTTTATAGAGTTATGTTTTCAATAATAATAATTTGTAAGCTGATATATTTGAACTATATATAGGAACCTAACATCTTCTACTACCACGAGTCAGAGAGGACCTAATTTTACTGATAACAAAAGGGGGGTTCTGCACTCTGTAGATCTCCAGAACTGAAGCCTCACTATATATTTTTAGTATTGTCTTACTCTTCGGTAGATGAGGCAGTCGACGTATTCTCAGCCCCACAGACAATCTGTTCTGGGACAGAAGTTTTGTGAGCGTGAACTTAATGGTCGTTACAAAGACCCAGAGTCCATAAACTGCTAATCTAGCATTGTTTGATCGAGCAAAAATATACGTCTCTCTTTATTACTCGAAAGGGTAGAAATTGAGTAAAGTCTTCGTATTGTAGCCATTACTCCTTGGAGTCAATTATAATCTTTATAGTTGGAAATATATCGATTATTGCATATTATACCCTCTGTTAAATAGTTCTTGTCACCGCCCCTTCATAACTCGTAACGCTGTTATAGGAGAAGGTGTGAACCCCGTTCGGAAATATTAGAATCCAGTGAGGTTCAAACTCACTATCAGTAACTATGGTCTGCTCAGCTAGTTTTGTTTACTGCCACGGTCTCATTTTTTGTGACCGTCATTTTTTCTCCACTACTTCCTTCAACCAAATACATTTTTCTTCTTTTCCACTGTTATCAGCAAATATTTAATTCTTTTTCAGCCTACAAATGCCCTTATCCAACCGATGAATGTGAATGCTTTGGCGTCTCCATGAACTGCACACAAAGAGGATTAAAGCAAGTACCCAAAACCAACGAAGGATCGATACAATTGTAAGAAAGATTTTCAAAGTAATGTGACTTAGGTTGGTTGGTCGGTTCACTGGCTGGTTCGTTCGTTATCTCATTTATTCAATGATTTTATAGCATGTCAATCATAATAGACATACTGTAAAAGTAACTATATAATTTCAAGTGACTATTACCATCTAAAAATAATCACTTTTAATTATCAATAGTTTCAAGTAACATCTTTTAAAAGAAATAAGTTGCACAGGATTAAATTGTTTCAAGTAACTTTTTATTAGATAATAATTTGTAAAGAATTATAGATCTTCATTTATCTAATTCTATGAAATACTAATAATCTACAAGCCTTTCGTTGCTTGAGAAATAATTCATAGCTGAAACAAATAATTTGTACAGTCATATGGTTTGAAGTATTCCTACATAATATTATTGGCCTAATAGCAGTTAACTGAAGTTCACCCTTGTTTTAATCCTGCAAAACCTTGGTAGCTATAATACCAATATTTCTTTATATATATATATATATATATATATATATAGGACTTCGATCGACAAAATCAGAGAAAATGGCTTTGAGCTGACTAAGAGAAGAAGCAAAAGGTACCCCGCAAAAACAATCACGGACGCCGACTACGCTGATGACTTGGCGTTACTAGCGAATACGCCTAATCAAGCAGAGACACTACTACATAGTCTGGAACGAGCTGCAGCTGGCATTGGCCTACATGTCAATGCAAACAAAACCGAATATATGTGTTACAACCAAACAGGCAACATTGCCACACTAGACGGAGCCTCTCTGAAACTAGTCGACAAATTCACCTACCTAGGAAGCAGCGTCTCATCAACCGAGAAGGACATCGACACACGACTGACGAAGGCATGGACAGCTATCGATAGGCTCTCGATCATATGGAAGTCGGACCTAACAGATAAAATGAAACGCAGTTTCTTCCAGGCAGCGGTTGTGTCGATACTGCTATATGGATGCACCACATGGACGCTTACGAAGCGGCTGGAGAGGAGGCTGGACGGAAATTACACAAGAATGTTGAGAGCTGTATTAAACAAGTCCTGGCGACAACACCCCACGAGACTCCAACTATACGGACACTTGCCCCCCCCCCATCACAAAAACTATACAAGTTCGACGAACCAGACACGCAGGACACTGCTGGAGAAGCAAGGACGAGCTCATAAGCGATGTACTCCTGTGGACCCCCACTCATGGATGTGCAAGAGTGGGACGACCAGCACGAACTTACATACAGCAGCTATGTGAGGACACGGGTTGTAATCCTGAAGACCTGCCGGAGGCGATGAATGATAGGGAGAAATGGCGAGAGACGGTCAGGGATATCCGTGCAGGCGGCGCGACATGATGATGATGATGATATATATATATTCTTAATTAGTTTAATTACTTATTACAAATTGCATTACCACTTATTTAAATAAGTTTATACTAATAACTAGTTAATTAATTAATTATACTTACATTTAAAAGTCTTGATAAGACTTTTAATAAAAAATATTTTCTAAAATAGATTTTAGATAGCAAAAAATGTACATTTTATTAAATATAAAAATAATGATAAAAATATTTTTTCAATATGAAAATTTTAAACTTCACATAGACGGTATTAAAAAAATAATAATTCTCATGAAAGTTTATTTTTTTATCGTTTAATCTGGTAGCGCCAGGAGAGGCAGTACCGCCTTGTGGTACCGAAACTGTGTTATCCCCTTGGTTGGTGGCTGATGAGGACAGGACGTGCTTTCACACGTTGCATGATGAAAAAAAAACATATAGCAAAGACGTTATCTTTTTACGAAATGTTTTGAACAATAATGACCTCACTATATTTTGCAATAGAACGCCAAGAATATTTTTCATTTTTTTTTATTTGAAAATATATTTAATATCACTCTAAAGTCAGTTTAAGAAAAAAAAACAAAAATTGGCATATCACCATAGACAAAAATTATATATGTATATTTATATAAATTATTATGATATATAAAAATTAAATCTGAATGTTTTCCTTTTTTATAATGGCATATCAATATTATTGGGTTATTTAATACCAAATCAATACTTCTTGTAGAACAGTAGTGGTACTATTTAATCCACAGCTGGGAGGTTCATATGTTTCCTAATTGTATTTGTCCGAAATGGGAACATAATAGCGCGACTGGATTTCTCACTCGCTTACCACAAATCAAACATCCACCGCTTTAACCATTACACCACCAGAACACCCAATTTGTTCTTTCATATTCTTTATTTACATATATAAATATATAAATGTGTGTGTGTGTGTGTGTGTTTTTTTTTTTTGTTCATTCATATACGTTTTTGTGTATCGTATTTAGTAACTAAATTATTATACGTTTATTATACGCTACCAGATAAAACGATAAAAAAATAAATTTTCATGAGAATTATGATTTTTTTAATAGCGTCAATGTATGAAGTTTAAAATTCTTATATTGAGAAAATATTTTTTCATTATTTTTATATTTAATAAAACGTACATCTTTGCAATCTAAAATCTATTTTAGAAAATATTCTTTATTAAAAGTCTTATAAAGACTTTTAAATGTAAGTATAATTAATTAATACGTTTTTGTGTACCGTATTTAGTAACTAAATAATTATTTAAATCGTTATTTTTAATTCCAGTCACTTGTCCGGCAATTTTCTCAACTACTCCCTGTCAGCAAGCACTTTTAATCAGTCCGATCTGACTTTACTGTAAGTACCTTTTCTCATTACTGCTTCCTGTGTACAGGCTGCAACAAGCCGCGATTTTAAAAAAAAAAACTGCGAATAAGAGTTTAATAAAAGTTTTTGAGTATCCAATGAATATCGAAGTCGCAAAAAACAATAACAGAGACCTGCAAAATAATCTTGTCTGCTAATTGCTATTGAAAATGTGCACGAAATGTATAAGGTTAACATAGATGATATTCAAAATTTTTCATAAAAATGCACAACAGGTGTACAAAAAAACGAAAATACTTTTGATACATACACATGTACGTATAATTATAAGAGAAGTTATAAATAATCTCTATATTAGTGGAGTCATAGAGAATCTCCATAGATATTCAGTGGTGTCATAGATAATCCCTATATAAGTGGAATCATAGAGAGTCTCTATTGATATTGTTAAGTGGAGCCATTGATAGTCTCTATAAAAGAAGAGTCATAGATAGTCTTTATATGAATATAGATATGTATATAAAGACAAAACCCCGTCAGATGTGCTTAAAATACGCTGATTGCATCTTTTACAGAGGATTAAGACCCTCTAATAGAAAAGACTGTCCTTGGTATGACAATCAAATTCATCATTTGGCGAGACTTCAGTTCTGTAGCCCCGGAGAATGTTAAGTCAAACCTCTATTGACATTACTTCCAGGTCCACTCTGACCTGGAGTGATAGTATTTGAGGGCTAACCATCAATGCTTCAAATGAATCAGTTTGCAAATTATTAGTATTCGAAATACTTAAAATCAGTAGTGTGAAATTTGCTTGTATTAAGGATAATTACTTGACCGGCCCATTGGCTTAGTGGTAGAGAGTTCGCCAATGGCCCAGGAGACTGGTGTTCAATCTCAGGCTGACTCATACCAAAGACTCAAAAAGTGGTACTTGGTACCTCCTTGTTTAACACTAAGCATTATAAGTACGTTTCAAGGGTAAAGTGGAGCATTCCAAGGAAAGAAGTAACGCCATCCCCTACACTTCAGAGTTGCAAGGAGCCTGTGGTGGTGTCATGGTTAGCAAGCTCGACTAGCAAACCTACACAAATGAGTTCGAGTCTCATTGGGTGCCCCTTTCATATGACCTTGTGCCACATCTAAGCGAAAAGCTTAGTAAATTACCACTTCAGAGTAGTAACTATTGAAAATGGAGCTTTCGAGTAGCCCTCGCCAACTTTACTTACTTTTACTTAAAGCTTTAAGGCATTCTAGACGGGAATTACACAAGAATGCTGCGTGCAATCTTAAACAAGTCCTGGCGGCAACACCCCACAAGACACCAACTGTACGGCCACCTGCCCCCTATCACGAAAACTATTCAAGTTAGACGAACCAGACATGCAGGATGCTGCTGGAGAAGCAGGGACGAACTCATAAGAGATGTACTCTTATGGACCCCCACACATGACCGTGCAAAAGCAGGACGACCAGCACGAACATACATTCAGCAGCTATGTGAGGATATGGGATGCTGTCCTGAAGACCTACCTAGGGTGATGAACGATAGGGAGGAGTGGCGAGAGAGGGTCAGGGATATCCGTGCTACCAGCGCGAGATGATGATGATGATGTTTGTATGTATCTGTGAGTTGTTTAATACCATATTCATTCTTGTAAAAGAATAGCAGTGATACTATGTAACCCCTTGCTGGGGCGATGAGGAGTTCCATAACTTTCCAAACAGTATTCGTCAGAAAGTGGATGTAATTGCACGACTGGATTTCGAACTCGCTTACCACGTTAACGACGACGCCATAGTCATTTTATACCAGTTTTGTCATTCTCTTTGACAAAAGATTATCTAAATTATTAAGACCTTATTTATCGGTCTAACTTCATACTTCCATAGGGCGCTTCATGTGGTTAGCGAGTTAGGTCAACTGACCATAATTAGCAAGTTCGATTCTCACTGGATGCTCCATCTTTCTGACCTTTTATTTAGTTAAGTTTAGGGAATGATAACCTTTTGTATATTTATAGTAAACAGCTTCAATAATCCAACAAGTTATTGTTTTTCTTATTCAGTGATATTAGCAACAACTCACTCACTGTACTTCCGGCAGATTGTTTTACTGCACTTTGGAGATTAAAATCACTGTAAGTATTTTTCTATTTTATTATATATATATATATATATATATATATATATATATATATATATATATATATTATTTTATATACATTACTCCTGACATGAATTATAGAATTAGCAAGTTCACTAACGTTATTTATTTAGCAGTAAATAAACTAATAACAAATGGGTCCAAAAAGCATTCTTAACCCCCGATTAATTCTATAATTTAATCTAGTTTGCTTAAGAAATATTTTATTCGTAAATGCTCAACCATTAAATGAAGAATGTTTTTTCTGTTATTCATGTATTTTCTAAAGAAAAGACAATATCTTCGATGTGTACAAATTCCATAATTTTTACCTAATTCATTGCATATATATATATATATATATATATATATATATATATATACAAATGTATGTTTGTGTATCTGTGAGCTTGTGTAGCAGATACTTTACTTGAAAACCAAAATTTGGTGCAATATATATATATATATAGAGAGAGAGAGAGAAAAATTGATAACAAGGCAATCCAAGGAGAAGGAGAGATTTAATGAGGATGGTTGTTTAAAAATGCAAAATTCAAAAACCTTGGGGAAAATTTGTATAGCAAGAAAAAAGTTGGCCGTTTAATAAGTAAATCAGCGTTTATTGCTTTGATTTGTCGACTTTACTTCTAATTGAATCTCTCCTTTCACTTGGATTGCCTTGTTATCAATTTTTTTCTCTACATATTTTCGGATTTCAATCAATTATTTACTTCCAATATATATATATATATATATATATAATAGAACGTTTTACTTATTTACTAACTTCATGAAAGTTGCATAAAATCATCATGACAATATTCTTTCAAAGAATCTCCATATCTTATATACGGTCTTTTACTCTACCGTTCTACGTTATATGTTTATGAATATGATTACGTGATACCGATGTGAGCCCAACACTCCGATCAATCTATTTATATGAAAATTAGCTTTGTTCTGTGATCGGCCAACTCCCATCTCCTCACCTCTCTCCAGTTTGATCTTTTGTTCACTTGGTCTCTTCAGTCGGTCGTCTCGTCTTGTCAACTTGGTTGCTTTAATGTTTCTTTTGGGTTGCCATCCTTGATCTTATTCGTTGATAAGGAATGACAACGTGACTACAATTTCTATTTCTTGACGACATTTCATTATCATCCATTAAGCTTAAACGAAGAGGTGGGAAGCTTGATGGATCGTGCGATCGCTTAGGTCATGTGTTTCTCACTAACTGAACAGTTCTAGTCACCTGACTGAGACCATCCAATCAGAGCTGTCGTCTCAAATTGAACCGTAGTTTAACTGCTGTCTATCAAACTCATTGCTTCTTACAGAATCTTTCACTTAAGGACCGAATTTAGATGTTACACTGCTTGTAAAAAATAGATATCAACGATCTATTATGAAACACATAATCTTGACAATAAAAATTTGTCTCTCTCCCTCTCTCTCTCTCTCTCTCTATATATATATATATATATATTTCTTCTCGAGGACAATAGTTTTATATAACATAGACTGTTATATAGAAAAGAGACATTTTAATGTCTTGAGGTACTCTGATTTCTAGATAGAGTAAGGGATCCAATCTTTGAGATTCCACTTTATTCAACTATCCTACAGTTTCAGCAATTATATCCTGGATCAAATTTATATTCTTTAACTTCAAATATAAATCTAATAATTTTAAGGAATAAAAATAATTTCTCCCTAATTAGAATAGTTCCTAAAATCTACCCCTGTCGAAAAATTATGGAATTAACACATAGGATTTTCACAAGGTTTTCCTTTTTTTAAAT
This sequence comes from Sepioteuthis lessoniana, assembly GCA_963585895.1. NCBI lineage: Eukaryota > Metazoa > Mollusca > Cephalopoda > Myopsida > Loliginidae > Sepioteuthis > Sepioteuthis lessoniana. Next base: position 48,451,530 of record OY757918.1, on the reverse strand, counting down.
TTCATTTAGCAGTGAATAACCTAATAACAAATACGACGCAAAACCTTTTACTTTAGGAGTTGAAAATTCTGCTTTCATGAAATATTCCTTAAAATAGATTAGTTTAAATTAATGGTTTCATTTTTTTTCCAAGTAATGCAGAGGAAATTAATATGGAATAACCCAATGTTGACGTAAAAATATTTTGTAAAACAAATACCAACAAACACCCGTTTGTCTAAATTTTTGAGAGGAAGTTAAATGATAAAAATCATTTAGAGTATTCGGACTGTTATTTTCATCTTTATTGTTATATTCTCAACGTTTTAGCTGATGCGTCCTCCGACCTTCTTCAGGTGTTTCTTTTCTAACTCGCGAGCCTACATGAACTTAATCAGTTATTTATAGGTGCCGGGTAATGAACGTGTAATTGAAATCATTTGGAGGTTGTAAGTTCAATCCCAATAGCAGGTAAAAATAACAAGGAATAGTTACGACTGCTTAATGCTTGTACTTAGTTATGGTTAACAGATTTAGAACAATAGATTTAATAAAGAGGACGATATATACAAAAGGAAATACATATGAATACTTGTTTTTATCAACCCCTCCACACGGGCAAGATGTAGAACATTGTCAGTTATTAAGGGGAGTTTAACAGGTTTTGAATTCAGAATCTTTCTTTTCCTAATAAACCTAGGCTCTTTAACCAAGGCTAAAGAACCCAATCTGCCCTTATTACTGACCCAAAGATGGAGGGAGAATAGTTGGATTCATACCTTTTCCAAGAATATTAGTGCAATGTGAAATGCAATCAACCTCGTCCAGTAATTGAACTCGTATCGCCGAGTCCAGTTCTGATATTGAACGTAATAACGCGACTGGAGATCGAACTCGCTTACTTCGAGGTTGTAGTCAAGCACTTTACCCATTAACTCTACGAAGAATTGCCCGGTTGGCTGGGGCTGTAGAATACACCAACTGTATCTCTGTAGAGGGGGAAGACTTCCCCAACAAGTGTCCTGGGTATGACTCAAAAAATGTGATGGTGAGGTTCCAGGAATGCTGAAACTTTGAGGAATACTCCTTCACTGCCATCGTTCACAGGTCCACTCTGGCCCCTAGTGTTAGCACCTGATAGGTTCCTATCTATGGGTCAAATAAAACTAAACTGTGTACTTATGCTAAACTGAATTGTATGGAATAGAACTATTTTGACATTTAATTCTGTGTAAATAAAAAACTATTCTTATACTAAACTGAATTGTTTAAAATAGAACTGTTTTTGACATTTCAAATGTGTTCTTATGCTAAACTGAGTTGCTTGAAATAGAACCGTTTTTTTACATTTAAACTGTGTACTTATGCTAAACTGAATTGTGAGAAATGGAACTGGATTTTTTTACATTGAAACTGTGAACTTATGCAAAACCGAATTGTTTGAACTATAACTGTTTTGACATTTAATTTTGTGTCAGCAAAAAACTATACTTATTCTTAACTGAATTGTTTGAAATAGAAGTGTTTATATGTATAAAATGGATTTGGCATTAACCTACAATGGTTAATGTACCATAAAACCGAACCAAAATCTACGAAGAATCGTGTCTTGCGTAATGCGTCAAAAGTGTCACAATAATGTGAGTGACAAGTTACATTAAATACAACTATCAGCCCACGATCTAACGAATCGTCCAGTCAGCTGAGCTACGCAAATCGGAACTGTAAAAGAAGACCTGGTCTAACCGAGGAAATGAAGACCTGCTACAGATAAGAAAAAAATTGGAAACCTGGCCTGGGAACTAAAATATATGGAATATGACCCCTAATATAATGCCTAAAATAATTGAAGCTTGATAGAAACGCAAGACAAAATCCCAGATAAGGGTTAAATAAAATTCCAAAGAAATTTGTCTAAATTCACTTATCGTATGGTTTATTGTCTCTTCTTTATCTCTGCACAGATATCCTTTACAGTTTTTCTGTGATTTTTTCTTTTTCTATATTTAATTTCGTCCATTTGATTTTTATACATTTACTCAGGCCTGTAACAATGACATACTATTTCTCTTTTTAAGTGTCGTCTGCGTAACATGTCTTTTTTTCTTTTGTTTTCAGTAACTTAGCATCTAATAACCTTACAGAAATAGAAAACGAGACATTTGTCGGATTATCGGGACTGAGTTCTTTGTAAGTATTTCTTCTTTCTTAATTTTGATCTGGTAAACGATAAGTGTGCCGAAAATAATATTACCAATTTATTTTCACGGAAACTACAGCATATACAGGTCTCGCAATAACACCGTTGAATAGAACAAGTTTTCAGCAACAAAATACTTTTTTTCACATAATTACCAACACTGGCTATGCATTTCTGCAAGCAATGAACAAGAGCCTAAATAATTGCTCATAAGAATTAATTGATTTTTTAAGTGATTGTGTGAGTGACTGATTGATTTTAATGGCATGTTAAATTGTCTTGGTTTCTTTTATTCCTAGACGTTAGAGAATCGCGTACATTATACGTTCATATTTACAATTTTTGTACGATCGTTTCTTTAAGGAATTTTTACACACATCAAGTATTTCTATCTAATCCAAACAATTTGCTCGCAATTTTATCGTTTCAAGTAGTTATTTATTCTTAACAGTAATAATTAGTTTTAACACTTATATGGCTTCAAGTAACAAATAATAATCCTTAAACGATAGCTTAAAGTACCTTAAACGATAAAGTACCTTAAACGATAGCTTAAAGTACCTTAAACGATAGCTTAAAGTACCTTTTCTTAATATAAATAATGTACTGATATATGGTCTCAAGAATTCCTCCCTGATACGACTAATTTTCAGACGGATCTTTCTTTCCTTTTTTATTTCTTTATTTCTTTAATGGCATATCAACCTTCGTGAGATATTTAATGCCTAAGCCTTCCTTGTAAAATAATATCAGTGATACTATTTAACTTATTGCCGGGGTAGTAAGGGAGTTCCTACTTTTCTCAGGGGTAATAGTCAAAAAGTGAACGTAACAACATATCTAGAGTTTGAACTCGCTTACTTCAGGACAGCATTTCAGTATTTGAGACACTTCAGGGCCTCCCACAACCTCAAACAGATCTATTAGATCCATAGAACTCTAGCAGGTACTACCGCTCCATGTCAAACAAACTGGACAAGAGTTTTATATTGAGCTACGACCCGGCCGGGCTGTCAAAAAAGGAAATGCACCTATATAAATAACAGGTGCATCCGGTCAAGGAATATCAGAATTATAACCTTGACCGTGGACAGGTTGAATGAGTGTAATTGTGACGCCCACAAAAAGAAGGTGGGCGTTGAACTATTATATTACTCGGTGAAGGCAGGAAGTCAGTTTCGAGACCAGACCAGTTGGTGACAAGATGCGGTAGAGAAAGCCAGCACTCAGCAGAGGGTACCCTCAGGCACTTGGGGATCAGACGAGTTAGAAATAAGACGAGTTAGAAATAAGATGCGGTAGAGAAAACCAGCACCCAGAGAGGCTGGGCTCCAAGCCCCCGGTTGAGCAGCTTAAGAGAACGGGAAAGAAACGCTGATGGCCATAAGAGTGGGGGTCAATATGTTGCAGTTCTGTTCGGTCTCCAACTCCTTCTCACACACAACCCTTTCAATAAGTGAGAGGTATATTTTTCGGTCTCCAGCTCCCTCTCACACACAACCCTTTCAAGTGAGAGGTATATTTTTCTAAAAGACTGTGTCGCTCGTCTTTATTGTGTCGTCGTTATGATTCTTTATACATACATAAATCTGCACATGAGTATACAACACAAGTGAATAATGGCAATGGAAGGCTTGATGCTAAATTTCCCATATCTCAAGATATCTGATGCCATTTAATGTCACACCTAACACCGCCTTTATTTAGTATACTCCTCTGAGAGGATACAATCACATATTCTATGACTCGCCGACAATTCTTTATGAATAATATTCATAGTGAAATAATCATTATGACTATAAAGAAATCATAGATAGTCTCCAAATATTTTGGTGTGTTTTACAAGAAACGTCGATAAAAAACGAAAACCACTAGCGGTCATAGCTTTCGAAAAGGTATTGTATTCTTTTATCCTCCCAGCAATACGTTAAGGAGTATCCCTGCCGTTCTTCTACAAGGATGGTATTGGCATTAAATAACCCAAGGCTCGTTGATATGCCATTAAACAAACAAAATAAAACGAATAAACGTTTTAACCGTAAAGGGAATATTTATATAAATTCAAATACTTGCTTATATTGTTGTATGAAGTCTGACAAAATTTAACTCTTTCACAGGCAGATAAAACAAGAAAAATGTCGTTCTGCCTGAGTACCGTTGGTGACAAAAATAGCAATCTGTCTGCAAGAGGGTTAACTATAAAAAGGGGTTGGATGAGGTGTGAGTTTGTGAAATATGACAATGCACGTGCGTGTTGTTTTAAGATTTAAAACGGTTAAGTAGTTTTATAAAACGACATTTTCTCTTTTTCAGGGACCTCAGAGGAAACAGGATAAAGAAAATTACGCCGTATGCATTTAAAGGTCTTTCCAGTCTCAGCACACTGTAAGTAAAAAAAAATCGAGGGGAACATATATATATATATATATATATATATTCAAAACAACTCACAAAGTCCGTTACTTAAAGTTTCAGGTAAATCACACTGTCATTAGATGATTGGATGTATTTACCCATCCTGCTGCACGAGCATGATGTGACACAAGGCCAGTTTTTAAGCAGAGTTTAACAGATTTGAATTCAGAGTTTTTATTCTAGACCAACCGGCACACCAAGGCAAAAGAGCCCAGTCTGTCCAACTATTTGCCCATATATGGAGGGAGGATAGTTGGATTCAAACGTCTCCAAAGGGTTTTAGCGCAATGTGAAATACAAACAGCCTCGTGTATGATTTGAATTCGGTCCGACGTGTTCATTTCCAACAACGATAACCATTACACCACGAACGCCAATGGTCCAGAAGACCGAGCTTCAATCACTGGTTGAGTCATACCAAAGTCTCAAAAAATGGTACTTGATATTTACTTGCTTAACAGTATTAAAAGGTACGGATCAAGAGTAAGTGGAGCAGTCCTCCCCAACACCTAGGTGTAGTAGCTATTGAAAAGGGAGCCTTCGGGTCGCCCTCGACTATGGTCGGCTAAATTATATATATATATATATATATATATATATATATATATATATATAAAGAAAGGCTACAGTTTACAGCTGACTTCTGCAACTGTACACTGCTTAATATGGCTTGTACTTCAAAAATAATAAATAAGTATACTTACCACTATTATCAGTTTCAAGCATGTGCTGTCATGTAAACATATACAAAGTTTTCCCCGCGAATATATATATATATATATATATATATGGATGTGTAGCTGATCGCATTAGCCGAGAATTGACTCAATTCAAAATTACATCTACATCACCATTATTGAGCATTCTGTATTAATAGATATAACAATATATATATATATATATATATATATATATATATATATAATTTGTTTTTCTTTAAAGGCTGTGGAGATTCTTATATTTTTGTAAAGGTAACAAATTTGAGGAGAGGCTTAGTCGAACTTTATTGCGCAACTAACTACAGATAAGTGATGGCAAAAGCAAGGAGGCGTTGAGTAAACATTGCGTACACTTCTAAGATTTTCTTCACATGTTCTAAAACTGGTGCCCGGAAAACGCATTTAATTTGTAAAAGTTCACACACGGATTCATTTTAATCAGCAGACATGCAATGGCTTGAACTTTCCTATAGGAAGAGTAATATCAAGTTATTTGAAGTCTTTGGATTTGTAAGGTGTCTCAGAGCAAACTTCACCGAGTCCTGAAACTTTGAATCACACTTTTGTGTCACCTGCTGCGAAGTGAACTAATTAAGAAAGTGAACAGCACAGTAAAATAACGGTTCCACTTGATTAACTATCAACCCGGCTTAACTTGCGACCGTTCTATGAACACGTCTACTCGCAGCGATCGTCGACTTCAAATGACAGACATTAGCTAATCAATGTAATGACTGTAGATTAATGCAGGTTTTGTATTTTGAGTCAGGTGGTGTTCCCATGGTGTAGTGGCGAACGTGCTGGATTGTGACATCGCAGTAAGCGAGTTCGAACTCCAGTCGCGCAATAACGTTCAATTTCGGACCTTTGGGAAAGGTATGAATCCTTTATCCTCTCCATCCATGGATTAAATAGCACATCTATTATCCTTTTATAAAGATAGCTTTTGCATTGAATAACCCACTAAGGTTGACATCCTGATAAACAAAGAAACCAAAACCTATTTTGAGTCTGTAAAACATTTAATCATATTTCATTACACACCCATCGTTGTTCTATCAGCACTCTGTACAGTGGAACCTCGACTTACGAAAAATTCAGAATACGAAACGGGCTTCGAAGAAATTTCCGTCTCATTCAACGAAAATTATTCAAGATACGAAAGTCGAAAGTGCCCGACTAAAAAGTAAAGTGTCGTTATTCGTAAAAATATTCATTATTATTTTTCATTGATTTTATCATTTTCTCGTTGTTTTTTAATATGATGGTTAGAGTCTTCGCCGATAGCCCGGAAGACCTGGGTTCAATCCGAGATCGAGTCATACCAAAGACTCAAAAAATGGTACTTGATGCGTCTTTTCTTAATACTCAGCATTATAAGGTATGGATCAAGGATAAAGTGGAGCAATCCAGGAAAAAAGTAGCACCCTCCCCTACACCTCGGTGTAGTAGCTATCGAAAAGGGAGCCTTAGGGTTACCCTTGACTACGGTTGCCAACTTTACTTATGTAAATCACAATGTTGTCATTAGTGAACATATTTTTTCGAATGGGTATAATATTTACACTATATACGCCTGCTTTGGGGGCGCTGGATCGAATTACGCCATTTATAGGGTAAATCTTGTCTCATAATACGAAAATTCCAAGATACAAAATTCCCTCCGGAACGAGTTAATTTCGTATCTCGAGGTATCGCTTGATAACTATTCTAAGGTCCCGATGAAGGTTCATTAAAACGGAAACGTTTAACATCAAATTTCCTCCACAGTAGTTACCGGCTCATTGTAAGTAGAGTGTTTGCAAATGGTCCAGGAGATATGGGTTCAGTCCAAAGGTCGCGTCATACCAAAGACTTTAGAAATGTTACTTGATACCTTCTTGCTTAACACTCAGTAATATAAGGTACGTATCAAGGGTAAAGAGGAGCAATTCAGGGAAAGGAGTAGAGCCCTCCCCTACACCTTGGTGTAGTAGCTATTAAAAAGGGAGCCTTCTGGTCGCCCTCGACTACAGTCGCCAACTTTACAGTCGCCAACTGTACGCAGCGGATATCAGCGTTGGATGTAATTTGACCATTTGTTGAAAACAAAGTCGCTGATTAAATTGTATATACATTTTGGTGGGACGACATATACGATACGAGACACTGCGTGCCGACTGCGTGAAAAAGGGTGTAAGGTGTGTGTGTGTGTGTGTGTGTGTGTGTGTGTGTGTGTGTGTGTGTGTTACGTAGCATAAACACAAAGTCAACAGCTCTCGGTAACTGTCAGTTTCTCGTTTATTCGACCACTACCTGATGATTATTTATTATAGATATTTTTTTTATAAATATACTAAACTGCATTATATATATATATATATATATATATATCTGTGTGTATATATATATATATGTGTGTGTGTGTGTGTGTGTGTGTGTGTGTGTGTGTGTGTGTGTGTGTAGAGTCCAATATCATTGATCTGACAAACGCATAGTCGAGAAACTGACAGTTACCAAATGCCGTTGACTCTATTTCTATGCCATCCTAACTTTAAAAATTGAGTTGAAAAGTAACCAGAAATTTCTTGTACTCTTTAGATTAAACTTTTTTAACAAATGACTCTTCGCCCATTACACACACAAAAATATTAATTTCTTCAGAGCAAAAGACAAACTAAGGACGTCTGTACACACTTCGACCTGTTGACTAGTTAAGATGGAATCCTTTTTCGATGAAAAGATACAAACGACAAATGTTAATTAAAAAGATAGTTGAAACAAGCTCCGAGGAACTAGGAAAAAATTAAGTAAAAGATAATTTCTTCTACTTTCTTCACAGAAAAAAAAAGGTTACTAAGTACTTTCCAATCTTCGGTTAGACACTTATACTTTTCACTAAGTTATAACGTTACCATGAGACGTAAGACGTCTTCTTGCACAACTCAAAATCACCTTACACCAGAAAGAATACTTTTACCTCAGGCAATAATTATGGAATCAGAACATTTAGAGGATGTACACATTAGATTTTATTGAACAGTAAATAAATTAATAACAGGTAAGACTAAACTTTCCGGTTTTAAAAATATTTGGTGCACCAAAACTTATTTGACTATCAAGTAACTGCGTAACTTAGAATTGTAAGTGGTGGTAATTTATTTGTTTTTTTTTTTTAGAATGTTATTGTTATATATATACATGCATTTATATAGAGAGAGACTCATACATACACTTACAAATATGTACAAACATATATAGACCTAATAGTATGTTACAAACACTTATTAATGCTAAATCTCTGAATGATTGATGTAATAAAACTTCTAACAAATGCATTGTTGATAGTCTGTAAAAAATAAGTCACAAAGTCTCGTTCACTCTGTGTCTACTCTATCCAAACTTAGATCTATATATGTTTTAACTTTATCTAACACACAGACACACACACATACACCCACACATATATATATATATATATATATATATATATATATATATATATATGAATTGAAGAGTGTATATTTAGGCAGTAAGTTATTATTCAAGCAAGTTTTGTTAAAGACAATGGAACACTGTTTATCATCTTAAACTTTTTTTAAAAATTCCTTGTTATTTTTCTTGAGTCGGATTTAGGTGGTAAAGGAATTGTCCCAAATCTTCGGCCCAAGCGCTTTTGACCATACTTTTGGAAGTCATACTTGATACTTGCTTGAATATATATATATATATTTTTTTTTTTATATATGAATGTGTATGTGTGTGCTCTCGTTTTGACATATATATATATATATATATATATATATATATATATATATATATATCAAACTTTCTGTACAAGCAGGATGCGACACAAGGTCAATTTTTAAGCGTAGGAAGATTGTAATGCGCCAATCCTTACAACAGAGGGATTCTTCCTGTCTTGAAAATCAGCATCCGAGATTGTGGCTTTTACCTGTTTTTGACACCTGACGACTGGAGTCAGTGGCAATCAGAAACCTTTTATTCTACCGAGCAGGTCAAATCTCTTTGTTTTTCCTTTTTCAAAGGGAAATTATTTCGTTGATAAATTCATCAGTCAGGTCCACAGCCTCGACAAACACGAGTAGAAATCGAGCGCTGGTTATTCCCGCGCAGTTCATCAACGCATGTGCATAAATGTATCGACTTCCTTTCAGTTGACGCGAATACGAAGTCAGCATCGAAGGACATTTCTTCATCAAAGGCTTCAATCAATCATTTAAATGCTATGACACGCAAAGCTCTCGCTCGAATCTCCGTTAAGACTCTTGATTGACCCAAAGAAAAGGAAACGGACTTGTGCGAGCTTGAAGGTATTTATATTGCACGAAGAACGGACTGAAGACAAACAGGTTCTTTAACATGTAATAAAATAGGTTTCCTTCAGTTGAAGGAATCTTAAATAGGAAGTCTACTCTGGATGTACAATAGAAAATTAATTTTGATAAAAATTATTTTACAAAGCCAATAATGTGTTCTTAAGAGGCGCTCGTAGTGTAATAGTGTTGTAGGAAATGAATATAGCGAACAGAGTTCAGATCCCGGATGAGGCTTGTTTGTATTTCTCATAAATTTAATGCTCTGGAGAAAGGTATGACTCTAATGATTCTTCCTCCAGCTTTGCGTAAATAGTAGTTCAGACTAGGCTTTTTAACATTGTTATGGCAACCAGTCTAAGAGAAAGGCAATTCTGTCTTCAAAATTATTAAACTCTTCTTAAAAATTGACCTTGTGTCACGCCCTGCTTGAGATTAAGGGTTGATAAATATAATTTATCAAAACGAGCACGCACACACACACACACACACATACACACATACATATATACACACACACATACACAAATAAATATATATATATATATATATATATACATATATATATATGTATATATCCCGTGATAATTATAAAGATGTATCAAAATATTATGTTCTTCATACATTTACTATTAAGGTTATTTTAGGTTCACATCTACAAACGATATATGACTCTACAATATCTATATAGAACTCTTCATATTTATGTTCGCCAATGGTCCAGGAGATTGGAGTTCAATCCCAGTTCGAATCATACCAAAGACTCAAAAATGGTACTTAATGCCGCCTTGCTTAACGGTCATCACTATGAGGTAAGGATCAAGAGTCAAGTGGAAAAATCCAGGAATGGAGTAGCACCCTCCCCAACACCTCGGTGTAGTAGCTATTGAAAAGGGAGTCTTAGGGTCACTCTCGACTTAGGTCGCCAACTGTAATCACTTACTATTAATATTTATACATATTAATATATATATATATATATATATATATATAGGGAGAAAGATTGTCTGAGTAGTCCAAAAGTGAAGTATTTGTTAAGCAGAAAAGTCAACGCTATAACGTTTCGCTTTTAATATACCATCATCATAACTTTAAAAGTGATATCAAGTGTTGAAAGAATAACGATGGATGTTAATAAGATAGAGGAAATAATAGCGTAAGTATGTAAACAAAGAAAGAACATACAAGAGTTCAAACTTTAAATAAGCGTTTACATCTCAAAAATACCATGTGACCGCGCAAGGCAATGATGTTTCGCAAGTGGAATCATCATGAGATATAAGGAGTTAGAAGGAAGGAGAGAAAGAAGTAAAGAAGAAAAAAAAAAGAAAAGTCTACCTATAGAAAGATAATTAATTAAATATTAAATATGTTTAAGCAATTTAAGACAATTTTTCTAAAGAAAGAGGGATATGTTAAAAAATCCAGAATGATTATTTAAAGACGGAAAGAGCGAAATTGCACCAACTTCAAAAATGTGTCTATATCTTTTGTTATGGTTATGAGCTAACATAGGGGCTGCATTAAAATCTGAGTTGTAGTCCGTTTCCTGTTTAATAAATTCATCCCTTGAGACTACTCTGTTTGTCTTTTTTCTCCATACTGTCGGGTTCTTTTCCATTATTTACTTCCATATATATATTTATATTTATATATAACTAAAATTTTCACTCTAAGTTGATGGGGCTTAGATTATAGTAATTATATCCCCTGCAGAGGGATAAATCCTTCCCATTTAGATTTGGAGAGTGTGGGGTACTCCTTCATTGTTCTTACTCCCTGATCCTCTATGTCTCAGAGCGGATGTTCTTTTTATGGTTCCATTAATGGGTCAAATAGCTCTGTTTAAAAATTGTTTCTATTCTGTTAGAATACTTGATGATATGCAACTGTAAATTATTTATGTCAAGAATAGTTACTTGTCGAATAATCCAAGGAATTGTGTGCAAAAATCTCAAGGTAACTCTCTTGTTTGTAGATTTCTCCAAGGTATTTGATTCCATACACAGAGGGAAAATGGAGCAACTACTTCTAGCCTATGATCTCCCCAAAGAAACTGTCACTGCAAAAATGATGCTTTATAAATGATCACTCACTTGATGGTGACACAGACTGCTTCGAAATAGTCACTGGAGTTTTGCAAGGAGATACATTAGCACCATATTTGTTTATTATCTGCCAAGACTAAGTACTTCGCACATCGATAGATCTAATAAAAAATGGCTTTACACGAAAAAAGGCAAGGAGCAGACATTATCCCGCATAAACTATAACAGACACAGATAATGCAGATGGAATGGTGCTTCTTGCAAATACACCTACCCAAGCCGAATCCCAGCTGCATACCCTGAAGCAGGTAGCGGAAGGCATTGGTCTCCATGTGAGCGCAATTAGGAAAGTATACGTGTTTTAAACAAGAAGGTGCCATCTCCATTCTAAGTGTCGAGCATCTAAAATTAGTAGACAAGTATATATATATATATATATATATTAGTAGAGGAATTATATAGTGAATTGAATTACCATGACCAGCGTGTTCGCCAGATTTTCTGGTCATGGTAATTCAATTCACAATTAGTAGACAAGTTCACGTACTTTGGCAGCAGTGTCTCATCAACTGAAAGTGATATTGATATACGCTGAACTAAGCCGTGAACTGCTGTCGATAGGTTGTCAATCATATGGAAGTCTGATCTCTCCGATGAAATAAAACAGTATTTCGTGCAAGCTATAGCTGTATCAATACTACTGTATGGATGCACTACATGGTCACAAACAAAACGCATAGAGAAATAGCTAGATGGAAACTCGACAAGATTGCTACGAATTATCTTGAACAAAACCTGGAAGCAACACCCTAGGAAACAACAACAGTACGGCCACTTACTTCCTATTTCTAAAACCATCCAAGTAAGATAAACATGTTATGTGGGACACTATTGGAGAAGCAAAGACAAACTCATAAGTGACGTTCTTCAATGGACCACTACATATGGACATACCAGTGTTGCAAATTATTTTTATTAGAAAGGAATGCTTAATATCATTTAACTGTGCGCCTGAAAAATTAAGAAACAACTACACAAAAATATGAATATAAATGTACAATGAATACGATTCCCTAACCTATTGATATAAAATAACGCAAGACGAGTTGACATGCAGCTAAAATCACTCAATCAATCATTTCTATTATGGACTAGCCTATCGTACCTTTTTCTGGGAGTTGTTAAACTGGTCCATGTCTACTTGTTTACTGTTGTTTAGAGCAGTGGGAATTGAACTGTGAGAGTGCGGCTTGGGTGGTGTAATAGTCAGTTTGCTGGGCTGGTAAACCTTCCCGAGTGAGTTCGAATCTCATCGGGTGCACCATTCAAACGGCTTTGTGGCACATCTGATCTAATGCTTAGTTAATTACTAGAACATACGAAAGTGCGCTTTGAGTGGTGTAATGGTTTGCAAACTAGACTAGCAAACCTTCACGAGTTAGTTCGAGTCTCACTGGGGGCCCTATTTATATGGCCGTCAGCCACATACGAGCAAAAAGCTTAGTAATTTTCAAGAACACGCAGAGACCTTTCCGAGAACAGTCTATGTAATACCAATTCTTAGTACTCTGCTGCCAACTACTAATTCGTACGTACTAGTATACCAAAACATTCTTTGTATCCGGTATACAACAGATTCTCAAACAAACGGCATTTGACTGTGATATATTTATTCGAATAATGCAATGATATGCTCTAACTCAGAGACTAAAGCAATTTTAAGCCCAATATGAACAGAATAATATTTGGCAAGGTTTGCGTTCGCCCTTCGCGTATTTTTTTTTTTTTTGTCACCCAATTATTGACATATCTTTACTAATTAGAAACCTTTACTGCTATCTAAATAGCAGCACCATTATGATCATTGACACTTGTTATAACAAGAACATCAACAGGATCAGGAATTGTCCAGTTGATATTATTGCTTTATTGTTAACAGGCTTGTATTCATTTCTACTTGATTATGGCTTCGAGTTGGTGATATCAGTTGTGTTTTGATTTCGAAACCCAAAAACATTGGTCGAGTAAAATATTTTCAGATCACTCGATCAAGCCGAAAGAAAGGAAGCGTAAGGAGAAGGAAAGGATGAGACATTATTTGGCAGGCAAGATAAATTCATAAAAAAGAGAAAGAGTACGATCTGATGCAGAGAAGAAAGAAAACTGAGGTATAGACAAGTATATCGAGAGAGAAAAAACAGAAGAAAAATGGGTAGGAACAAGAAAGAGAGAGAGAGAGAGAGAGAGAGAGAGAGAGAGAGAGAGAAAATGATTTGGTAAAATATTAAGTAGTGTTGTATACCTAATTATTACCTGAAGAAAAATTAAGGATATATTTGATTTTTTAGGAAATCTGGTATCTTAAAAAAGTAAATTAAGAAAGAATATATTTACATATATTTACAGCAGATAGATTGTCCGGATTTTTTAGTTCTTACCAGAGAAAAAATCATGGATAATTTTAAATTTCTATCAAATGAATTATTATAAAATAGATAAATAAATAAATTACATATTTACATAAATTTGAGATAGATAGATAGATTATCAGAATTTTAAAGAAAAATATTCTGATTAGGCTGGCTATTATTTTAAAAAAGCAGAAAGCCATTTTTTGTTTCATAAAAATATTTTATTTTACAATAGTGATTAAAATTTAAGTCTAAAAGCGTATTTCTGATCGACGCGCAGCCCCGTTGGAAATCTCACTCTTTATACAGCTGTCAGAATAATGTGGCGTTTACAATTTGAAACTGTCCCAAGACACAGTTTCATTTGTCGAGCGCCTTGCTTAATATTCAAAAAGAGAAGTTGTTCTAACAGGCCAACGAAATGGGTGTTTCCCAAGCCGATAAGCCGTGGTAAACTTCTCTGCTTACGAATGTTCTGAACAGGATAAGACGATCCCTTCTCTGGAAGAACATCGATGCCAGTGATTAGATTTAAACAGTTTAATAACAGTACATCAAATGGAAAACAATCAACTATTGTATGGTATCAATAATTAATTAAAATATACAGCTTCTAGATAGGGTGTATGTGTGTCGGCCTTAAGTTAACTTTAACAACTTAGTGAAATGCTGGAATCATTCACTGGCGACTCCGTAGGGATGTGAGTTAGTACTTTCTCAGCTGATAGCTATCATTGCGTGTGTGTTTTGTCTCTCTCAATATGAGTCCAGTCGTTCTCTTTGCAGTCCAAACGCCAACTAAACTCATGACAACAAACCCGGTCATTATATGTACTTTTCTTCATACTCCAAATCAATTCCCATGCTGAAAATACATGGCTAATCAGCTATTGTTCGAATCAAGTTCGAAGATAATTTCCTCAACTCTCAAAATAATATTCCAATCTTATAGCCGGCAGCGAAATACACAACACGGTTTTGACGTCTCGCTATATAGGGTCACACATACGTCTTCTCAGCAATCCACCTGTTCTCTTTGCCAGTCCCCTGGGGTTGCAAAATACACTGACTGCTTCTCTGCAGAAGGGTAAGAACCCCCTCCCAATGAGTGTCCTGGATGTGACACAAAACAATCTGGTGGTAAGGTTCCAAAATGCCTTGGGGAATGCATTTTTTCTCTCTCTCTCTCTCTCTCTCTCTCTGTCCCTATCACCTATCGTTCCTGGTAGGTATTCTAGACTGCATCCAGTGTCCGAACAGAGTAAGTCCTTGCTTGTCACCCAAGAATGATGTGTTCATACATAGGAGTCCATAAGAGAACGTTTCTTTAGTCAACAAGACATTATGTTAGGACAGTTTACGTAGGAAGAACTTGACACAGTTGTAAAAAGATTTACAAGCATATACGAATATATATATATATATATATATATATATATATAGGTGTAAATAAATCTGATTGTGTGAAGAAAAGTTGAAAAAACAAAAGAATCCAGAATTTGATGAATTTATCATGAAAGTTGACGTTTAACGTTTCGTTTGTAATAAACTTTTTCAGGACTTTAAATTCATGAAAATGGTTGTTAAAATAGCGATGGCTGTTTTATCAAATAACAGGAGAATAGAAGGTGTTTATAAAAGATTGTTATACACACTTCCCTCAGTATTTTAACAAAATTTTTCATGAATTTAAAGTTCTGAAGAAGTTTATTACTACCGAAACGTTAAATGTCGACTTTCTTAATAAATTCACCAAATTCTGGATTCTTTTGTTTTTTCAACTTTCTTCATATATATATATTTACCAACCCCTCCGCTGGGGTAGGATATGACACAAGGTCAATTTTTAAGCGGAGTTTAACAGGTTTCAATTCAGAGTTTTCCTTCTCCTAGACTAGTTGCCTCACTAAGGCTGAAGAACCTAGTCTGCTCTACCATTTACCCATAGTTGGAGGGAGAATAATTGGATTCACACCTTTCCCAAGGGTATTAGTGCTATGTGAAATGCAGTCAGTCTCGTCCAGGATTTGAACTCGTGTCACCGTGTCCATTTCCTAACACGATAACCATTACACCACGGGCATATATATGTGTATGTGTGTGTCTGTGTGTAATCGGATTTTGATTTATATATTTGTTGATATATCATTATTAATATTACTCAGCAGTACTTTTTTCAGAAGATATGCGATGAATGCAAAATAGTGAGATTCTAGCCATCTTGACCACAAAAACCTCTAAGAATTCGGATTTTTTTATGAAACAATATCTGACCGCATTGATCTAAACTGGTTTAAGCGTTCAAAGGGTTCTTACCCGACACTTGAAATAGGTTCCTCAAGTGGATAATCATCAGCTGCCGATTATGATGCTTTCGAACGAAATCGTCAGCACCGATCTTCAGCAGTGGAAAACTTTTTTTAGAAATTAGAATGATAATATGTACAGCGTTCTAGAAGTTTCAGAAACAGGGGGGCTATTAAGTATTTTTGAATGTATGAGAAAGAAAGAAAGAATCTGAAAGAAAGAAAGAAAGAATCTGAATGAAAGAAAGAAAGAAAGAATCTGAATAAAAGAAAGAAAGAATCTGAAAGAAAGAAAGACAGAAAGAATCTGAAAGCAAGAAAGAAAGAAAGAAAGAAAGAAAGAATTTGAGTGAAAGAAAGAAAGAAAGAAAGAATTTGAGTGAATGGAACCGAAAAAAAAAGTACTTAAATCTTGTTTACTTAATAAGGTTCGGATTTTTATAAAACTTCGAGTGATTTTAAAGATTTCGAGTCAATATAACCACGCACAATTATTTTTGTGAATAATCTGTTATTTATTTAATTTTTCCTTTTCCACTAGGGACCTGAGCAATCAGAGGCTGCAGTTTATATCACAGAATTCTTTCAATGGCCTTCGACAAATTCGTGTTTTGTAAGTATATAATAATCGTACTTCTTTATTTATCATATTTACCCAACCCCTCCGCTCGGGCAGGATATGACACAAGGTCAATTTTTAAGCGGGGTTTAACAGGTTTGAATTCAGAGTTTTCCTTCTCCTAGACTAGTCGCCTCACCAAGGCTGAAGAACCTAGTCTGCCCTACTATTTACCCATAGATGGAGGGAGAATCATTGGATTCATACCTTTCCCAAGGGTATTAGTGCTATGTGAAATGCAAACAGTTTCGTCCAGGTTTTGAACTCGTGTGGCAGTGTTCATTTCCTATGACGATAACCATTACACCACGGGTACTTCTTTATTTATATATCTCTCAGACATACGCTAACACACACACGTATACACATAGATAATTACAAGTTCAGCTGACCAAGATATTCTCATGGAATGTGACCAAATAAGGTTTTTTCTTTAACATAGTTCTAGCGGTCTACACACTTCCACCATCGTTTTTGCGGTGTTTGGATCACTTGGGTTTTTAAAAAAAAGTCACCAACAGCAGATATGATGTCATCATATTAACTTTTCAGACCTCCTCTCTCTCACACACACACACACAAACATATATATATATATATATATATATATATATATATATATACACTGGGGAGATCTAAAATAATGGTTATCCAGAATATTGCGAAACATTTGACTCGCCCTGTTATTTTCAATCTTTCTATTTTCAAACAACTTGCTTTGTTTTTTTTTGGTAGTATACTTTGTGCATCGTCTATGATATGAATATGATGACCCTAGTTCAAATCCTGGACAAGGCTATTTGCATTTCACATAGCGCTAATAACTTTGGGAAAGATGCATCCAACTATTCTTCCTCTAGCTATGGGTAAATGGTAGGACAGATTGGGCTCTTTAAACTTGGTAAGGCAACCGATCTAGGATAATTAAATCTCTTTATCAAAACCTTATTAACTCCGCTTGTATCACGTTCTACTCGTGCTTAGGGGTTGGTAAATATTTATACAATATGTGACCCTCCCCTGACACAGGGAGTGGTATTGTCCTACCCAGTCTTATAAGACTTATAAGATTATAAGTAGTAGAAGCAAATTTACATTACAATCGCGGGGGCACCTAAGGTAGTGTAAAGGTTAACGAGCCAGGCTAGCAAAACTTCATGAGTGAGTTCGATTCTCATTGGGCGAGCCATTCATTTGGCCATGAGTCACATCTAAGCAAAAAGCTTATTAAATTACTACATTGCGATTGCTGGCGCCTCGGGTGGTGTCATTGTTAGCAAGATAGACTAGCAAACCTTTACGAGTCAATTCGAGTCTAATTGGGTGCTCTATTCATTCGGCTTTATGCCACATTGAATCAAAAAGCTTCAAATATTACAACAATTCGATTGCATTTTACACCTACAACGAGGTATACAGGTCAATAGTCTAGCGGCTGGAAAAATACAAACACATCAAAAGCCAAAATATGGATGAGAATGGGATTCGAACTCATGAGAGGAAACCATAAATGATGAAAATTCTTAAAGCGAAATATGAAAAATATACAAATTAGCAAATCAAATTAGGAAAGAACTTTGTCAAGGTTTGGTTTGTTTGGTTTTATGGCATATCAACCTTTGTAGGTTATTTAACGCCAAATCCATTTTTATGTAAATAATCAGTTCTATTGAAAACAGTTAAGTTTAGCATAAGTACACAGTTTAATTGTCGAAAACATTTCCATTTCAAAGTATTTAAGCAGTTATATGTAATAATTCAGTTAAGAGTAAATACAGTTTTAATGTCGAAAAACAGTTCAATTTGAAATAATTCAGTTAAGCATAAGCACGCAGTTTGAGTGTAAGTACGGTTTAATTGTCAAAAACGTTTCTATTTCAAGCTATTCAGTTTACTCAATTCATTTTAGCATAAGTATGCTGTTAGTTCTATTTAACCCATAGATAGGGCCCTATCAGGTGCTACCTCTCCAGGCCAGAGTGGACCTGGGAGCGATGGCAATGAAGGGGTGACTCTGCATTCCCCAAAGCTCCAGCACTGCTGGAACCTCACCATCAGATTGTTTAGTGTCATATCCAGGACACTCAATAGGGGTCAGTGTATTCTACAGCCCTTGCTGACTGGGCAATGAACTTTGTCAAGTTAGATGACAAGCAAAACAGAAATATATAGGAGAGTCAGCATTCATTGCCTATCGTAAGTCTCAGAATGAGGAATGCCGACGGTGCTATGCAATTTTAAACACTAACCTCAACCTTGCCTCCGTGTGTATGAGGGCCTCCGCCTAAAAATTCCATCCTGTGTTGCTTTGTCCGCTAGAGAAACTAATCGGCCCTGCTTTTTACTCCTGAGTGAGTGAAAAGTTTAGCAATATTTGGTAAGTGGTAGTTTGTGGCATGTATATAACGTGACCGAAGCAGTTCAAGTCATGTCGGGTACCCGCTATGGTTGGTAGTATCGTAGTAGTTAGTGCGCTGACACGCTGTGCATTACTTCATTCCGTGTGCGTTTTAAAAGCCGCACAAATGAATATGAAACATTGTCTAATTTGGAAATTTATGGTTTACGAACTGGGCCATGGCCTCGTGGAAGCAACTAAAAACATTTTTATGCAAAAGATGAAGACGGTTCAAAAAATTCTGTCCTGGTTGCAAGAAACTTGACGATCAGGCAAGATTAGATAAGCCTAGAATAGTGGATTCCGAAGCCGTGCTCCAAGATATAGAGACAATTCTGGTGAGTGGCACTCGAATGGTATCAGGTGAGGTCAAAACCCAGGGTGATTTATCACCATCACGACCTCAACAAAAGCATCATGAGCTGCCGATTTATGACTGACGCTACCAATATATCGCAAAACTTTGGACTCACCCTAGTATTTCACTAATACCTGGTGAAAATATAGATTTGTCTTTAGGAAATAACTGTGAGGTAAAAGCAAGAAGCCTCAGACAAATTTGAAATCGGTTCGACGATTTTATTTTCCGTTCCGAGAAGCATTAGAACTCCTGCACTTCCTATGAGATTATAAATTACTAAAATAAAATCTCTATTCCAAAATTAAAAAGTAATTTCTCGAAGGGAATCTTGGGAAAGATTCACATTATAAAAAATAGTTTTCCACAAAAGACAAATTTTGGCAAATGACTGATTAAATCTAGAGAATGGTGTACTTTTCCCTTGCTGTTTTAGTTTTTCCTTTCACTGATTTTTTCTTTTTAATTGTTTTTAGAAACCTTTCCAACAACCAAATAAAAAATATAGAGGATGGGGCATTCAATGGATTAAAGTATCTATTAACTCTGTAAGTATTCAGCATTTCCTGTTTTACTTTGAATGCAAACACAGACATTTGAAATAACTTGTCGCCTTTTATATATACATGTGTCTAAAGAAAGAAAGAAAGAAAGAAAGAAAGAAAGAAGTGTATATGGGTGAGGAAATCTCGTGAAGATTAAAATAAGGGTTGAAGATATTTACTATGAAAAAAATGTGCTCAAGGCAAGGGTGTACAAGACCTTACGAGCCAATCTTTCCAATCGCACTGTTTTGTTTGCAATGTTATACGCAAGCGAAAGGTGAGCTACACGAAGAAGGAAGAATAGAGACTGCTTACGGCGCAGAGGGCAATGGAAAAATCTATGCTCGGATTATCGATGTGTGAACACGTCTGAAGCAAAGTAATTCGGTAGAGGAGCGGAATAAAGGAATTGAACGTGGAGTAATGAAAGCTGAAAGCCCGCTGGGCCGGACACGCTGCTATGTATATAGATAACAGGTACACTTTTGCAGTTGACGAGCGGTATCCAAGACACCAGAAACAACCATTTAGAAGACCTCAACGACGATGGGAAGATGAAATTGTAAAGCGAGATCAAGAACCAAGTAGAAATGCATTGCGGCCAGCGATTTCTGTCATCAGAGGACTAACCAATAAAAATTAAGAATATATATAAGGTGCAAAGAAAGAATAAAGATATATTTTAAAATAAGGTCGACGAAGAGATTTGTATTTTTTGAATTTATTTATTTTGTTCTTATACACGTGTTGTATATGTGTATCTTTGTATAACCTAAAAAATACTATAGCTATAAAAAGTAGAAGTCTGTTATTTAATGTTTGAGTTAAACGGTAAGAGATTCATCATCATCATGTCATGCCGCGAGCACGGATTTCTCTAACCCCTCTCTTGTCACTCGTCTCTATCGTCCATCACTCCCGGCAGGTCTTTCATGCTACATCATGTATCAGTACTGAGTTGTTGTAGTAAGGTTCTAGCTGGTCGTCCAACCATTGCTCGTCCATGTGAAAAGGTCCACGGGAGATCATTGCTTATGAATTCGTCCTTACTTCTCCAGCAGTGTCCCGCATGTCTGGTTCGTCTAATTTGGATGGTTTTCGTGATAGGTGGTAGGTGGCCGTAACAAGTCCTGGAAGCAACCACCCGCAAAACAGCAGCTACATGGCCATCTACCACCCATTACGAAAAAAAAGGTTAATGATATGATATGTAAAGCTAGTGTAATTAAGGAAGAATTTAATTTTATCAATGAAGTGAATTTGTTTAGTTTAGTCATCTTTGTGGCGTACCAACCCTTGTAGTGTATCTAAGGCCAAATCATGTTTATACTCACACACACACACACACACACACACACACATATATATATATATATATATATATATATATATATATATAAGATCTTGTGGTGCATACAGAATTTAAATATTGCTTCAAAAAGCGAGTGCGTGGTATTAAGAACGTTTTAAAAATCATAAAAACCAATTAAAATCCTTAAAAAGGGGACCCTTTCTTTCGGCTACTTCTCTTCAGAGAATTGTCAGAGACAATCGATTTTATAGTATAGGAAGTAAGCATGAGTTTGTAACCAAAGGAAAATTCAGGAGGGGTGAAGAAAAATATATTGGAAAAAAATTACTGTCAGCCAGCTGGGTTGGTCCGGCTAATGATGTTTTCTTCTAATGATCCTAGAAGGTTATTAAGAAGCAATGAAGTATAGGATTGGTTTAGATAGGATTGGTTTACATAATACCGGTTAATATTTTTTTAATACTTCCAGAATGAATATCTGCAGTTCATTCGTTGATATCTCCAAGATAGTGAATATATATATATATATATATATTTATAATTATATATATGTATTCAGTTTTAGACTTTCTGATGATCCGATAAGGTGAAACTTTAGTAGATTTCCTACTCGCGATTTAAGATAATTTTACAATTGGCTCCACTCGTGTTGAGCACTCTTGTAATTGTAGCATTGCAGTGTTTACGGGGGTGGGTAGTTTTCTTTTGACCAACTGACTGCATATCTCTTGATTTGTTTCAAGTGGTGTGACGGGGTTGGCCTTTTCTTTCTTTTTGTCCTACAATATTTTTTCTTTTTCCCCCGGGCGGTGATTCGAGATATTTTTATCACTTGTTCCTGGCGGGTTTTTTTTCTTTATTCTGGTAACCGTTAATGCTGGTAGATATTAGATTAGTAAATATATATATATAGATATAGATATAGATATTAGATTTATATATTTAATGCCAAGGAAGTTTGCCTGCGACATTTGGTATCATTAAGTTTTTACAAACAACAATCTTCAGGCAGATAATGAAATGAAATGAATAAATTGAAAATCGAAATATATATATATATATATATATATATAAGATTTGTAATCGAATATTTCGGAAGTAACATATTTAAGCCAACCAGACCTCACTTATTTGAGCACAGTTAAATGGTTTTAAGTATTGTATTTTAACACTAATAATTCTATTTTATATCAATCACTTGTTTGCATACAGGTAAATGGTTTCAAGTATTTTTATGTAACACTGATAATTCTATTTGATATTAATTCTATGTTTGCACTGAGTTTAGATGGTTTCAAGTAGTACTATCTTAGTGCAATTAACCCTCAGCTTCTGCCTTCTTGCACCTTTAAGATTAAATAGGGTTGAGTACTTATTTGCAACAAGTGCAATTTGAAGAATCCAGTCGGGACAATTATATAGACCACCTGTCGAGCCAAGTAAGGGCCATAGTGGAGTGTTGAAAATCACTTGATTACTTCAAAGGGAAATGGTAAAATAGGTTCCTTTCCAATAATCAAACACAGAAGAGGCTGCTTTCAATGGGGCAAAGGATCTGTTAACTCTATGGATTTCAAATATTTCCTATTTCTATTTCTATGCAAGCGATACAATGTCATATTCTAGATACAAGAGCCATTCTATAAATGAGAGGAGTTTATTCCATGAATGGAAACTTTGCATTTTTTGGAATTGGTTTATGGTAAAATTATTTGAATCTCATGATAAAAGCGGTTCTTGAGTCTAAGATATTTTGTCTCATCCTTGCATGCATACGACTCTTTTTAGGATTTACCTATCGATTTCAAGTTCAGTCACAGGTATTTTTAAATTTCCAAATATACTTTGACAAACTAAGTATTTGACCAGCCCTTCCGCCACGGGCATGATGCGACACAAGGTTGGTCTTTAAGTGAAGCACAGCTGATTTGAATTCCTTCAATTTGATTGGTCGCCTTACCAACGCTAACGAATCCAGTTTACAGAACTATTTACCATCACGTTCTCAAGAGCATCAGCGCGAATTGAAAGATAAACAGCCTCGACGGGGGCTTGAAATCGGATCACCGAATCCTTTTCCTCCGACAATAACCGTTGGGTCCAGTGTGTCTCCAGTGTAGCGCTATATGCGTCCCGTTTATTCTGAAAAAAAAACTTTTTAGGACGATAAAATCTTTCTTTCCAGTGTCTTTCTGTAGCTTTTGTATAAAGTCTGTGAGTTTTATCATGACGATTTCGAACTTAAATAATTTCCATGCTTAGTGTAAAATTCACGATGACTTATGCGCTCTTCGACGACTTCTTGAGACAAGAAAAAAAGTAGCATCCTGTATCACAGACTGGAATTAGCCGATCATTGATTGATGACGAACAAACCGAAAATATTTGTGCGTACAGTACTGCTTTTTTTTTCTTTTTTCGGTTAAAAACAGTAATATTCCGAGTCAACATCGTATTTACAGTCAGTCACAAGATGGACGTTTTCTGGAGGCAATAATTCAAATCTATAATGTTCACCACTGATTTGATATTTTACAGTAATTGAAAAAATTCGTAGGTAGATTTATAGCAATTAGAAAATTTATTTTTTACCAGAATTCAACGGCAAATTGCAATATATCACCGACAGGAAGCTGTTGATGTCTTATACCCCAATAAGATAATCCAACGTTATAGATCTGAACGCTATATTTCAGGAAGAGAAATAAATGAAAATCAAACCGATTGAACTTATTGGCCAATACAAACAAAGGTGTTTTTTGGTTATCACTCCAAACAATCTTAATGGCCAATTCAACTGAACGACCTTATTCGCTCTCAAGCCGAATCCAAATACCAATAGTTAGGAAATTCCTATATTCGTTTTGGCGCCTTGCTTGGCTAGCAATATTTGACTCAAAATACGTGCGCTGTAATAGGGACCTGGAGCCAAATTAAATTAAGGTTTGTCAATGACTACTCATACATCCTTTAATGCGATTTTCACTTGGTGTCCAATATATGTGACCTTGTGTCAGACTTAGCAAAAACTATCAAATACTAAAGGTTAAGGTGTTTAACCCATATTCCCTCATTAGTATGGTGAAGTCAATCCTCATTAGGAGTCCAATACAATCAGTTTATTCTCAGAAAATGTCATAATATGTATATATATATATATATGATCGGAGGAACTTAGTTATCATTTGATGGAATTTGCTACTCCAGTAGGTCACACAGTGATGTTAAAGGGAAAAGGAACAACTTCATAAATACTAGAATTTTGCCAGAGACCTAAAAATCTGTCAAAGATCTCAGTAACAGTAATACCAATCATATTCTGAGCACTTGGAACAATCTCAAAATACTTGTAAAAGAGAATGGGTGATCTGAAAAGGATTGAGATCATGTAGACAATAGCTCGACTAACATTGTCTAGAGTACTGAGAAATGTCCTGGAAAGCTAAAGGAGCTTGTTAAATACCTGTCGATTAACGATTCGCTTTGGTTTCGACTTTCTCGAATGCTTTTCAAAGTGCATAACATGTGCGTGTTATTCAGTGCGTTCACATGCAATCATTTTTGACGTCCTATCAAGTTTGTCCACTAGTGAACTTTGTGTCTTTGTATTTCAAACCTGCACTCCAGTGATCTTTTCGTCAACGTGCCTCAAATCTGCTCTACAGTAACCACGCTTCACGTGTACTCAAAATAGGCTCTCTCGTCCAAGTTTGGCACGAGGCCATCCACTCTCAGCGCATACGTTATAGAATACTCTTACTTGGACTTAAAACGTTGTAAAGGGTAAAACAACAACAACAGCAATAATAATAATAATAATAATAATGAGAACAAGTACAAAAACCTGAAGTTATGGAAAAAGAAAATGGAGAAATGAAGAAGAAGAAGAAGAAGAAGAAGAAGAAGAAGAAGAAGAAGAAGAAGAAGAAGAAGAAGAAGAAGAAGAAGCGGAGGAGGCTTTAGAAGAAGGACAAAACTATAGAAGAAGAAGCAGAAAAACAAAAAAAACACCAACAACAATAACGCTTATGACAAAAGCTTTAGACGAAGAAAGCAGTAAGAAAAGAAAAAAGGTATAGAAGAAGAAGAAGAAGAAGAAGAAGAAGAAGAAGAAGAAGAAGAAGAAACGTTTTGCGACTTTATTTATCTATCGATTGTCAGTACTGCTAATTTCCTTTAGTTTGTCGAATCTGCAACATGTAACATTGCAATTTGTTTTTATTTCCATTATTTGAACATGTCGGCGTATTATGTCAGTCGTTTATTCAGGCAGGAGGAAAAGGTTAATCAAAGAATTGTATGTCAATGGCTAATGCCTACAAAGAAATATTTAAATCAGATAGACACTTGCGAGATCGAGAACACGAAAGAAAGCATTCAAAGCTACCCTGCTTTAGAAAAAACACTCAGCCTCTACGTTGTAATCAACGATCACATTTTAACAAACACAGAGGATGTTCACCTTGGGGTTTTTTTCTACTGTGTAGCGAATAAAGTAATAACACACACGTGTGTGCGCGTGTGTATTTACCAACCCCCTCTGCACAAGCAGGACGCGACACAAGGTCAATTTTCAGCGGAGTTTAACAGATTTAACATATTTCCATATAGCTGGTGTGAAAATAATTGGATTCATATATTTCCTTTGAGTATTAGCACTATGTGAGATAAACAGCTTCGTCCAGGGTTTGAACTCGGTTCACCCTGTTCGTTTCCTACGACGAAATCCTTCACACCACGAGCGACTCCCGTGTATGTATATGTATGTGTATGTGTGTGTGTTGTAGAAAATTCAGTGATATACGACAACCCGTATGAACTTGCAGCCCAGTTTAAATTCAGTTGGTAAATTTATATCGCACGTTTGACTGTTTTGAAAATGATCTCTTCGCATGTATAAAAGATAAATTAATTTTCAGAAGTTTATTCCATATAATTATCAGCTCCAAAGAGCATTTTTACCGTTTCAAAAATGTACTTTTACCTAAACCGTTACAGTTATGATAGGGGAATAAGTGTACATTTCGCTACACATTTTCCAGCCCTGCTAGAGATGCATGATTTTGGTGGAAGAAGAATAAGAAAAAGAAGAAGAGGAAGAAATAATTTTTATGGGTTTAGCGAAAGGAAAATTATCTAAACCATGACAATCTTCTTCTATTTGCTTTTCTTAAAGTGCATAAGCAGTCAATTCAAACATAAATAAGATGCCAAACTTTTTTCTTTAACAGCTGAACAGTGTGGTTTCATAAAATATTCTTTAAACAAATTGCATTAAATTTATTAAATTGATAATATAATTTCTAACTAGTGACAGTTATATAGGGTCCTATCTATGGGTCAAATTGAATTAAACTGTGTACTTATGCTAAACTGAATTCCTTAAAATAGTATTATTTCCATTTCAAACAATTTAGTTTAGCCTAAACACGTAGTTTAAATGTCAAAACAGTTCTGTTTTAAACAATTCAGTAAGTACGCAGTTTAAATGAAGTACAGTTCCATTTCAAGGAATTCAATTTAGCATAAGTACACAGTTTAATTATATTTGACCCATAGATAGGACCCCATCAGGTGCTACCACCCTGGGCCAGAGTGAACCTAGAAGGGATGGCAAAGAAGGAGTACTTCCAATTCCCCAAAGCTCCAGCATTATTGGAATCTTACCATCTGATTGTGTCATATCCAGGACAATCTTTTGGAGGCTCTTACCCCTCTGTAGTGAAGCAGTTGGTGTATTCTATTGCCCTAACCGACTGGGCAAGACCACTTGTGTGTGTGTGTGTGTGTGTGTGTGTGTGTGTGTGTGTGTGTGTGTGTGTGTGTGTGTGTGTGTGTGTGTTCCTTTACTTGATATGTAAGAGTGGAGTAATGATTTCATAGTCTAACACATAGTTATAAACAGAATTTTTTACAGAGGTTTTTCCACATAACAGTTTAATTAAATCTATTAATGGCATGTAGTATGGCATTTAACTTAACTATGGAGCAGTTAAACAAGTGAAAAAACACAGTGTGTATATTGGTATGATGGAAAGCTATTGAACTCAAAGCCAGTCTAAGATCCCAACTCCCGTCTGATAGTTTCAGTCAGGTGACCAAAACAGCCCTAAAAAGTTGGGAATGTGTTCGTGAAAAATGCTTGACTCGACCGGTTGAAGTGTTCCATTTCTACTCTTATCAGACGGGTGGTGACAAGTGAAAGAGTCGCCAAAAATAAAAGTAATCTGAAAATGTAGTCGCGTTGTGATTCATCATTCCAGTCAAGAACTCAGAATAAGAAACGATGACAACAGAAGATAACCAACAAGATCAAAGATGACAACACAAAAGAGATACAGACAAATCAGTATGAGGTAACAGACAAGAAGACGAAAAAAACCAAGTAAAGTGAAGAGATGACAGATCGTAGATAGAGGACTCTATATATCATATACCCTGATTGGATATACAGCATGTACTGACTACTTCTATCTCTGGGCAGTAACAACGGTAAAAGGTGTGGGGGGGTTCTTTGTTTAATGGAATATCAACCCGCGAGGGTTATTTAATGCCAAAGTCATCTTAGCAGAAGAACAGAAGTCTATACTGAAGGGGATTAGGGAGTCTATACCATTACTAAAGGCATTAGTCTGAAAGTAGACATAATAGTGCGACTTTAGTTTGAACGCTTACTTCGAGGCTGTTGCCAGCACTTTTACCACTATGATACACGTACTCCTCAATGTGTGTGCGTATATGTGTGTGCGTATATGTGTGCGTATATGTGTGCGTATGTGTGTGTGTGTGTGTGTGTGTGTGTGTGTGTGTGTGAAAAATGGATGAGTAATTACAAGTAGTGTATTGAGGAGGCGTTCGCGGTGTCTGGTTATCATAATAGAAAATGAACACGGTGTCCTGCGTTCAAATCCTGGACGAAGCTGTTTGCATTTCACATAGCGCTAATATCATTTAAAAAAGGTATTAATCTAACTATTTTCCATTCAGCTCTGAGTAAATAATTGGGTACACTAGGATTTTCACCATTGCTATGGTAACCGGTAAAAGAGGAAATCTCTCAATTCAAACCTGTTAAATTTCGCTTAAAAATTGACCTTGTGTCACATCCTATTGGCGCGGAATGGTTGGTTAAATATACACTAGTCGTTTGTTAAATGTACCATCCACAATCGTGTATAGTAAGTTTTCTTAATTATTTTTGAAAATGAACAAACTGACAGTTAATTTACTTTCTTAAAATGCCCGGAAGCATTTTATAAGAGAAAAAGACACAGACACACACATATGCACACAAACATCTATATATATATATATATATATAGTGTGTGTGTGTGTGTGTGTGTGTGTGTGTGTGTGTGTGTGTGTGTGTAAAGACATGAAATACACAAGGTCTTCAGAGGAGGATTTTACTTATTAAATTATTTGCCAAAGTTAAACGTTTCTGGTTTTAGACCTTCATCAGAGGTTATGAGTTATTAAATAAAGTGAAAAAGATTAGAAAGTTTTAAAACATTCCATTTCCGTTGATAGCGTTCTGTTTAAACAATTTTCTAGTAATAAGAGATCGAAAATTTATTTTTAAAGATCCATTTCCCATCTATCTATCTATCTATCTATCTATCTATCAACGTTATTATCTAATCTATTTAGTTCATATCTACCAATTATATATATATATATATATATATATATATATATATATACATACATATATATATATATATATATATATATATATATATATATACAATGAGAGAAAGTAAGAGAAAAAGAGAAAGAGAGATGACGTAAAATAATTATTACTTCACTTTTCTTAGTTCATATTACAATCATTTTTTATAAAGCAAAAAAGCACAATCTTCAGACAAGAGTTTGTTGGAAGTAAAAGGTATTAAGCAAAGTATTACTTCCAAGAAATCACTCCCTACGATTTATGCTTTTTCTTCTTCGTTTTATAAAAATAATCCCGTAGCGGTTGAGCTAAGGAAGGTGAGATGATAATCAATTTGGTTTTTATATTGCACTGCTTGCAGATATACAAGAACATTATTTGATCCAACGTTGTTAAACAATAAATGTTTTGTTTTTACTTTTTAGAGGGTGTCTTATTCACATGTCGTTTAAAGAGGGTCTCTCATTTGCATATCGTTTTTAGGGGGTCTCTCCTCCGCATATTGTTTTTTGGTGGGTATTACTCGCATATCGTTTTTTTTTTTTTTTTTTTTTTTGGTCTCTGGTTCGCATGTTGTTTTTTAAGGGGTCTCTCATTAGCATATCGTTTTTTGGGAGGTCTTTATAGCTTATAGTTTTTAGGGGATCCCTCATTCGCATATCGTTTTTAGGGGGTCTCTCTTTCACATATCGTTTTTAGGGGGTCTCTTATCTGCATATCGATTGGGGACTGTATTCTTCGTTTATCGTTTTTTCGGTTTGGTTAGTTTGGTTACTTTGTTTAATGGCATATCAACCTTTGTAGGTTATTTAATGCCAAAGCCATTCTCCTAGAAGAAGAATAAGGGTACTATTTAACACATAGCTGGGAGGATAAGAGGGTTCATAACTTTCCCAAGGGTATTTGCCCGAAAGTGAACGTAATAGCGCTACTGGAGTACGAACTCGCTTACTACGATTCTGCAGTCCATCGCTTTTATCATTACACCACGAGGACACCCCCTCGTTTTTTCGCTTGTTATTTATTAGATAGATAGATAGATAGGAAGGAATTGGTTCGATCTTTTTGTGTTATAGCAAATCAATCTTCGAGGGTTATTTAATGCCAATCCACCCTTGTAGAAGGATAGTATTGGTACTATTTTACCTATACTTTGGGGGATTAAGGGTTTCATACCTTCCCTAAGGGTATTAGACCGAAAGTGAACGTTATAGCACGATTGAAGCTCGAACTTGCTCATAACGATATCACAGTCCATAACATTAGCCACTGCGTCAGAGGAACTCTCTCAGATAAGAATAAACTGAGATAAACAGATACACATACAGACAGACTGACATCCAGAAAACGCAAGTTTTAAATTCACTTTCACCAGACAAGGATTCAAAAAATTTGTAACCAAAATTTTAGAATAAAACTTAAGTGCTTTTTATTTGCTTGTTTATTTGTTTGTTTATTTGTTTGTTTGTTTAGCTTTTAGTAAAATTAAAATTGTTACAAAAGTCATGAAATAGAAGGGAAGAAGGAAAGCAATGAATATATATGTATTGCTTAGAAAGAAAAGAAGGAAGAAACGCCTTAAGTGTAGGAAGAAAAGCTTCTAATTTACATGGATGAGGAAATATTGATCCTTGAGATTAAAAACAACAAGCAACAAAATCAATGAAATTCTAAAATCTTAAAAAGCAGAGAATGAAAAAGAGAACAAGACGTAGAATTGCTTGAAAATATTTTATATATTACCAAGTACGATTTACAGCTATTCTTACAGCCGATTAGAATTGCGGTAAAATATAGAATCAAAACTAATTCAGAAAACCAAAGAAAAGTAAGAAAAATTGTTTAAGAAATGAAAATGTCAAAGAAACAAATGTTTCATAAAAGATCAAAAAAAATTCAAATACGGAAATGAGAAATAGGAAAAAAGCACGTTTTAATGAAATAAAAAAAAAATAGTATGTACACGTCAAATCCCTGTATATATTGTCGTGGACAGATGCCGATGACAATAAAAATCAAAAAGAAAAAAATGTTAAATAATAGATTGAGAAAAATATATTTCCCAAAAGTAAGCGATACGTCAAATCACTTGCCGTAAGACAGTACCAAAAAAAAAAAAAAGGAAAAAAAAGAAAAATTACTGAAAAACGTCTCTGAATGAAAAATAAATCCCCATGTTTTCATAGGCAGTGAATTGACGTAATTGCTAAATAGGGGTTGGTCGGTTTAACAGCACGCCAAATCTTGTTGGGTTATGTCATGTCGAATAAAATCTTTCCAAATAAAATAAAATAAAATCCTTAAAATTTTCAAAACTTTATGTAGTTTCAAGTCAATAATGATGTGAATTATTTGTAAAGAATTACAGCTTCAAGTTTCTATTCGAATAAGCGCGGATACTGGATGCCGTCTAGACGACTTACCTAGAGCCATGGTTGACAGGTACGGATGGGGAGAGAGACAGAGAGAGACAGAGTCAAGAGAATCCTTGCTGTTGATATGCCTTCATGATGATGATCATCATCATAATGATCATCATGACTCCTCTCTCTTTCTCTCTCTCTCCCCACCCCATCCGTACCTGTCAGCCATCGCTCAAGATAAATCGTCTAGACGGCATCCAGTATCCACACATATCTGATGAATGCAAGAATTTTTCCAAACAATCAACACTGGTGTGTCCATGAGTCGGAGTCCATAGGAAAACGTCACTTTTGAGTTCGTCCTTACCTCACCATCAGTGCTTGGTACTTATTTGAATATACACAATCATATAGTTTCAAGTATTCCTGTTAAATTCTAATATTTCATACACAATTATTTGGTTTTATGTACCTATTCCTATCTGATAATAATTATTTGATGACACATTATTATGTGGTTTTCAAGTATTCCTATGAAATAATAATAATAATTTACGAAAAGAATAATTTGAACCAACTTACACTAGAATATACCGAACTGCATCTCTGCGGAGGGGTAAGATTCCCCAACGAGTGTCCTCTAATGACTCTAAACAATCTGATGGTGAGGTTGCTGTGATGCTGGAGCTTTGAGGAATGCGAAGTACGCCTTTATTACCACTGCTTCCAGGTCTACCTTTGACCGGAGTAGTGGCACCTGATAGGGTCTTATCTATTGGTCGAATAGAACTGTTTGACATTTAAACTGTGTACTTATGCTAAACTTAACTGTTTGAAATAGAACTGTTTTATATTTAACTGTGTGTAAACAAATGACTGATGTTTAATTGAATTGTTAGTGATACATAGCAATACTTGGAAAAAATTAACTTTGTTGACATGCTAAACTGAATTGTTTGAAATTGAATTATTACATCGTTTAACTGCGTGTAAACAAAAAAACTGTGTACTTATGCTAACCTGAATTGTTCGAAATAGAACTGTTAACTTTTAAACTGTATTTATTTAGTGTGGAGATGTCTCCTCTTTGCTTAAAGTACATGCACTCCATTTTGTCAACATTCACGTGGAGTCCTATGCCATCTGATGCCTGCTCCAGGCTATGCAGCAGGGATTCGGCTCGATCGGGTATATTTGCCAGAAGCGCTTTGTCATCAGCGAAACCCGCGTCCATAATAGTTTATGATTCTCTGTTAGAGTTCATCAATGCTTGCAGGAAAAAGGGAGACATAGACAAGTCCCTTCACATATCTCCATAAAAAGAAATCAAACGGAGACAGCTCCGGTGACCGTGGTATTTCTTTCATCAGAAAACTATCTTCATCTACACCACGCCCGAGCCATTTTTCCGGCAGATTCTCATAGAGATAAGCATAAGATACATATAAAATCTTGATTTTTTTTCAATACTATCTGTGAAAATTTGAGTTTATTTCAACAAGGAATTGCCAAAATTATTGGCCTGCAAAATTATGTCAAATTTTGAGGGACACCCTATTTATTTTTTATAAATGTAAAAGGATTAGACATTAAATAATGCACAAGGGTCAATATATCTTCAAAAATACCAAACAATCAACCAATCTATAGATAAAATTATATATACATATATATGTGTGTGTGTGTGTGTGTGTGTGTGTGTGTGTGTTTAACTGAAAAATATCAGTATGTTAGTGAATGAAGGGAATTATCATTCAATAGACGTAGCAGTCATTATTTTCAGGGCATATCTGTGTTTAAAAGATAAAATAAAAAGAAAAGTTAATTTATATATTTATCACAGATATTTGTTATTTATATAGCGATTCTCAGCCTTTAACAACAGCGGATGAGAATTTATAAATCTTTAATATTGTTGAATCTCTATTGTTATAGAAATATATATAGTTCTGATTATCTTGATTTTAAAACTATCTTACTAATGCTCTTACAACTTGATTTTAACTATGTAATATTTTTTTATATATTAATTTTATTTTAAGGATATTTTCATATTTTATATGCAGAGTAATACCGAGTAGAATTCAAAATGTCACGATGAATCTGTTCTTCTTAGAAAAATAATTTTTCTTTTAGTTTTCTTAACTTTCTTGAATGTTCAATTGCACAATATTCATTTTTATATTAAACAACATGAAAGTATTTTAAGAATTTAAGCAATCGAAAACCTTGAGGATTTGTTGACATTTATATATCCCTGTATTCCACTATCTTCAATGACATATCCTTGATCGGCTACCTAAGTGGTGGTGAGGGAGTTGGTCGGATGATTCTACCGCCCACGCAAGACAGAAGCAAAGGTTCTGTGTTCTGTGAACCCCGATAAAAGAAACGGGATTTTTCATTTTTCTCTCTTTGAGGTCTGAGGACATGAAAATACCAGCGGTTATGGGGACGGAGAGCGATTGAAGCATTCAAAGATACAAAATCCGATATGTTTGCTTTTTGTCTTTTTTTTTTTTTTTTTTTTTGGTGCAAACGGACACGGTGACTTGAGTTCAAATCCTGAACGAGGCAGCTTGCATTTTACACGAGTAGTATTGGGAAAAATATAAATCCAACTATTCTAAATAGAAGGACAGACTGAGCTCTTTAACCTTGTCATGGCATCCGATATAGGAGGAAAATGTATTCAAATGTATTTACCTCTGCTTAAAAACTAACCTTGTGTCTCATCCTGCTCTTGGTCAAGGGGTTGGATAATTACATATAAATGCTTGCTTTTTAAGTATAGTTAGATTTTATGGAATAGAAAATAAAGCAAATTGTACTTTTATGACTACCGTAGTGTTTCAGTGAAAGTGAGAAAATGGTTGGTAGGAAGGAGTGTCGTGGCTAAGTCTTTGAAGAGAGAGCTGGCACGCTAAGAATTTCATAATTTGGTTTTTCGGCTTGGAAGAAAGTACGTTTCATTTTATCGGTCAGGTCTGACTTCCATATGACCGATAGCCTATCGATAGCTGTCGATGCCTTTGCGAGTCGTGTGTTGATGTCTGTCTCGTTTGATGATACAGTGCTTCCTATGTAGGTGAACTTGTCCCCTAGTTTCAGTAAACAATTATAGTTTCAAGTATTCTTAATAAAATGACTTACAGTTATATGGTATCAAGTATACCCATTAAATACGAATAATTTTTAGCAGATCGGATTGACTAATATATGGGACCTTAACAGGTATTACCACTCACAGATAAAGTCAACCTTAGAGTAATGGTCATGAAAAGGTATTCTACATTTCCCAGATCTCCAGAACTTGTGCCTCACCATCTGATGCAGTTGAGTGTCATATACTCCGTATATCCTTTTGGGGGAAACGTGGGTGTTACCGATCTGCGGAAAATACAGTCACCATATTTGAAAACTTCGCCAACAGGAAAACAGTCTCAAAGACAATTATGAATGTATTTTGCGAAGTCAGTCTCTATTGTAATCATACTTGCTTTTTTAAAGGTTGACAACTCTAACTGAGAATCTACTGATAAATGTTGACCTTGAACATTTGAACTAGAAACAGTTCAAGTTTGTGTTTTAAACTTCTAAATCCAGCTCTCTAATATCGGATTTGTTCAAATGTATTTGGTTAAGTGTATCAAGAAAATGGAACTCAGGAATATTGGAAAGCGTCATGCAATCAAATTCTGTGACAAACACCGGGTCAAGGCGACAGAAACATTTAACACCGGTTTATGAGGATCAAGTTTTATTCCAAGCTACAGGTTCTTAGATGGTACAAGACAATTCTGGATGGACGAGAGACTGTTGAAGATTAATCCCTTTTTGATCGACTGGTCAATTCAAGAACAGAGGAAAAGCGATGACTAGCATCACATCTGACCAACGTTGAGGATGATTGACGATAAATTAAAACTGAATCATCAATTCTTGACATTTCGACAAATGAACAGGATATGAGGAAAGTCGTCTCAAAATATGGTTCCAAAGTTTTCGACTCCATATCAATGAGTTTTGAACCTATAATTTCTATAGTCCTGATGACTATTTCTTGTTTTCAAAAATCAAAATCCACAGATGATTTTATGCCCAGCCAAACTCATTACTTTCTTCGACCTGTCGGCACCTCTTAGAATACGCTGAGTGTATCTCCTGCAAAGGAGTAAGACCTCACCAAAAAAGAGGATATTCTGCGATGACACTTAACAGCATCTGATGGTGAGGCTCTAATTCTGAAGCGCTAGGAAGTATGGAGTATCCCTCCATTGCTATTACTCTTAGTTCCACCCTGACTCGGAGAATTAGTACCAGTTAAGGTTACATCCATGGTTTAAGATCTGGTTGATAATTATTGTTTGTATTCGATAGGACTGTATAAAAACTCTTAAGAAAACACGGCATAAATAATATAAGAACGCACAATGAACGCGATCCCTAATCTCAAGGTATAACATAACCCTACACATGTTGATATGCCATAAAAATCAGTCAATCAATCATTGTTTTCTTGAGAGATCAGTGAGTGTGGGACTTTTAAAGAAACTCTAAGGTTTCCAGTTCTGTTTCTAGTCATGGGAACAATGACCTCTTAGGTGTACTGTTTCGCTAAAGAACTATTTGTAAGAAAGAAAATGTGGAATTGAGTCGATTTTTTTTTTTATAATTAATCTTATCATTTTCTACAAGGACCGAGTAAATGTAAGTTTTTCGTTTAAAGCTGAATTTTATTAATGACAATGTTAATATTTCGTTTGGATGCGTTTGTTTTTAATGGCAAATCAAGCTTCGTTGGTTATTTAATGCAAAAGCTATTACTGTTGAAGAACAATAGAGGTACTAGGTAACCCAAAGCTGGAAGAATAAATGGGTTCATGCCTTTCCTTTGGGTATTAATCCGAAAGTGAACGCAATAGCATGACTGGGGTTCGAACTCGCTTGCTAAGATATCGTAGTCCAGTAATTTAACCACTAAACTACGTGGAATGTCCTTTTGATATTTGGCAAATTGCTCTGATAAGATGAGAAGTGTTGATCTTAAAACCACAAAACCTTTTTAGGAGAGTCAAAATAAAAATAAAGAGTAAAACTGCCTTAATCACATAAGTAAACATCAATGACTGTGACAAGAAACAAACTCTTGAGTGGCCATTGTGACAATTACAATCAAAACAGAAAAAACTATTCGTCTGTTGCTTTTTCCTAGTGATTGAATTTTGATTAGCAAACGTAATGGGAATGAGATTACAAAAAAGGTTCTTCTTTTTTTCTCGTAAACAAACTCAAAGAAGAAAATTTCAAATCAATCCGTTAAAAAGTAAATGAAAAATCGTACATATACGATTCTAATGATTTTTATTTAGGAAAATTGTATCTGAGTTTATTTTTGTCGTTGCAAATTTAAGTTCCTAAAACAGAATTTGATTTACGTTCCAAAAATGTTAGGGAAAAGAAAAAGCCGGAAATGTTGAATTAGTCGGTATCTACATTCAGAGGAAAAAAGTTTAGAATAACTTGATGATGATGACGACGAAGTAAAAATAAAAGAGAAAGTGAAGGGAAAAGGAGTGGGGGAAGAAAATGGTGGTCAGTCACGAAAAAAGAGGAAAGAAACTGATAAACAAAGAAACTAGGAATATTGGAATTAAAGAGTTTAAAGAATGATTTCATAAAAATATCCAAAAGAAAGAACGAAAGAAAGAAAGATTAAATGAAAAATATTGATTTAAACATCAAAAGAAAGAAAGATAGAAAGAAAGAAAGAAAGAAAGATTTAATGAAAAATATTGATCTGAATATCAAAATAAAGAAAGAAAGAAAGAAAGATTTAATGAAAAATATTGATCTAAATATCAAAATAAATAAAGAAATAAAGAAATAAATAAATAAAGAAAGAAAGAAAGAAAGAAAGAAAGAAAGAAAGATTTAATGAAAAATATTGGTCTAAATATCAAAATAAATAAAGAAAGAAAGAAAGATTTAATGAAAAATATTGATCTA
Source organism: Sepioteuthis lessoniana (assembly GCA_963585895.1). Lineage (NCBI taxonomy): Eukaryota > Metazoa > Mollusca > Cephalopoda > Myopsida > Loliginidae > Sepioteuthis > Sepioteuthis lessoniana. The sequence goes on along the minus strand of OY757918.1, from coordinate 48,413,860 downwards.
CATATCAAAAGAAAGAAAGAAAGAAAGAAAGAAAGAAAGAATTTAGTAAAAATGTCAACATGAATGAATGAAGGAAGGAACGAAGGAAAGAAAAAGCAAAATAAATAGTCAACGAAAATATCAAATAAAAAGAAAGATTTGATAAAAACATTTGAAAGAAAAAATACATTGTGGAAAAAAAAACATGATGTAATCAAACTATTGGAAAGAAACGAAAAAGAAAACTAACGAAATTGTAACGGCCCCATTTCCCCTAACAACTACTCTGGAATTCCACTCAACGATAATAATAATAATAATAATAATAATAATAATAATAATAATAATAATAATAATAATTCTTTTCTATTCTCCTCCAATTAAAAGTTTGCAAGAAAAGGTTCACCAGGAAATGATAATCCTAACTCACTCAATTTAGTTGTTCCACTTAAGAGAAAAGTAAAATTCGAAGAAGCTCCCGAACGCCATCATGAAACTAATTATAGAAAAACCTTTTTTTTTTGTAACTTGATCTTACATTCTAATTATATAGAGAGAGATATCGACTAATCTTAGCTTAGTCGGGCACATCGAGCAAAGATCGAATTCACTTGAAAAATAATTGTCAACAAGATTAGCTACCAATCTAAAGTACCATTGAAATGATTGATTGATTAATTGATATATTTCAAATGCATGTCAAGCTGTCCTGGGTTATTTTCTGCCTAGGTGTTATGGAATTACTTTCTATGTACATTAATATTTACATTTTTTCTCATTTTTTTTCTTTTCGCACAGTCCTATCGTATACAAATGATATATAAATAGATCTATTTGACCCATAGATGGGACCCTAATAGTACTACCAAGGGTCAGAGTGAACCTGCGGTTAGTGGCAATGATACTCCCAAGACCTCCAGAACTGGAGCCTCACCATCAGGTGCTGCTAGTGTCATACCCTTTTTGTGAGGTTGTTACTCCCCTGCTGGGAATACAGAGAACATATTCTAAGTCCCGTCGACAGTGCTCTATGGAGAGGTTCCATACTGGTATTGGCTTGTTCGATAATAGAGAGGTTTAGTTGGGTTGAGTTGGGTTTTATAGCATCTGAAACATGATAGGTTATTTAATGCCAAGTCGTCTTAAATATATGATTTGTAAACACATTTTGTTAATAACATTTTTAGAAGAACCTGAGCACTCTTTTATCGTCAAATAATTCTATTTAACCATAGATAGGACCCTATCAGGTGCTTTCACTCCGAGCCAGAGTGAACCTGGGAGTGACGGCAATGAAGGGGTACTCCGCATTCTGCAAAGTTCCAACATTACTGTTTTATGTCATATCCAGGAATCTCGTTAAGGTGTGTCTTATCCCTCGGCAGAAATGCAGTCGGTGTATTCTACAGCCCCAGTCGACTGGGCTGATGACATGGAAGACTTGTATTAGAATTAGTATATCCATGATAAGCCAACACTGAATAAACGGAAGGAAATACAAGATAAACTTCTTTACACATACAGAAACAATTTATTTTATGCACAGCACAGATACAAGAAAAAGTGAAAAGAATACAAAAACGTATACCAATAGGGAAAATACGCACATGATATTCTATGAACAAGAAGTAAGTGAAAGTTGTCAAACGACGGGAAAAGACTTAGTTAAAATTGAAGGAGCGTAAAACGATGATCATGCATGCTTAACTGCATAAAGACAGGGTAAGAAACCTCAGCGAATGATTAAACAGCAGCAGCAGCAGCTTTACAAAGAAATACTGAATGGCCACTAAAAAGCAACAGCAGCAGCACTTTGAAGAAATCCTGAAGAGTCACAAAGAAGAATCATCATCAGCAGCAGCAGCAACATCAACAAAAGACATCAGTACATCGAATAATAGTCTTTTCTTTATTTATCTTATGCAAGTCTCGTCTTTTTTGTCTTATCTCTCACTCTTTTTCTATTAGATCGTGTTATGGTCCACACTCACACACACACACACATATATATATATATATACATGCATAAATATATACGTACATGTAAATGTATATACATGTACATAGCCACATGCATGTATCCAAGTATCATTAAATAAGTTTCCAGACTTTTTTTTGTATGGGGACTTTTATTGAGAGTATACACATGAAACTCTTGTCCCCTTCGAAGTAATCTCCTCCAGCTGCAATGCACTTGTACCGTTCCAACAACTTTTACAAGGCCCCATGGAAGTCCTCTTGTGTGAGCGTGTCAATGTCCTTTGTCACAGCCTCTTTCATCTCCTCAATTGTTTCATAACAACAGCCTCTGAGCTTAGGGAATAACCAAAAGTCACAGGGAGCAAGGTCTAGACTATAGGGAGGGTGAGGAAATGTCTTGATGCCCATCTTGGTCAAATAGTCTGTGAAAGGATGGAGTTGTGGACTGGTGTATTGTCCAGGTGAAAATGCCACTGACTCGATTTGAAGAGTGCTGGCTTCTTCCGACGGAATCTCTTCCTGAACTCACTTAAGACCTCAACATAGTAACCCGAACCCATACCCTTTGGCCGGTCAACTCTGATGTATTGACTTCCTTACTCCTCCCACACCTCTCATCATCCCTCACAGACTCCCTGCCTTCCTTGAATCTCTCATGCAACTCAAAAACTGATGCTCGATTTATGCAAAACGGTCGAAAAGCAGTCTGAAGCATTCCATACGTTTCTGTGGCATTTTGCAAGTTTAAAACAGAATTTTATTGCATATCGTTCTTCTTAAGTGTCCTCATGTCCAGATTGCATTTTTGAAATTCACCAGCTGTGACAATCAGGCTTTAGTAGGGTGTATTCCAATTGCTTCTGTATCAATTCATTTGAACCTGAAATCATAAAAATTGGTCAGTCATCTCATAAGATGTATAGCAATAGCATACTGAATTTTCCAGAATCTACAACAATTTTAGATGCCTGTACATAAACGTCTGGAAACTTATTGAAGGCACCACGTATATATATGAACATCTACATATACATGTGGATACATATATATACATTAACACATATAAGTAAAAGTAAAGTTCGTGACCGTCGTCGAGGACGACCTGAAGGATCCCTTTTCATTAAATACTACTTCGAAGTGTCAGGAAGAGCGCTACTCCTTTCCTGGATTGCGCCACTTTACCCTTGATCCGAATCTCATAATGCTGAGTATCAAGCAATTTGGCATTAAGTACCATTTTTGAGTATTTGGTATAACTGGACCAGTGTTTGAAACCCAGTCTCCTGGAGCATTGACAAATACTCTATCCATAGGCCAATGGACCGGTATACATATATATATACACATATATATATACATATATATGTATACAAATATACATATATATACACACATATATAAGCATATATGTGTACTTGTATATATATATATACATATATATAAATGCATATGCATATATATGTGCATGTATAAATATGCATATATATATATTCATCTACATATATACATATATATTTACATATATACACATATTTAATGCATATATATGCATGTATATATACACGTCAATATATATATATATATATGCATAACACGGGAATTTATACATTCAACCGGGAATTGGCCTAATGAGTAGAGTATTCGCAAATGGTCTGGGGGACCGGGGTTCTCTCCCAAGTCGAGTCATACCAGACACTCAAAAAGTGGTACTTGGTGCCACCTTGCTTAGCACTCAGCACTATAAGGTAAGGATCAAGGGTAGTGGAGCAATCCAGGGAATGGAGTAGCGCCCTCTCCTACACATTTGTGTAGTAGCTATTGAAAAAGAAGCCTTCGAGTCACCCTCGGCTAAGGTGACCAACTTTACTTTATTCATACATTTTTCAACATATATATACACCCATATAGACTCATATACGTACATACGTTTATTAGAATCCCAGAGTTCAGCTCCCACAAAACACAATTTCACCTGGCTTCCTTCAATTTCTCACCAAAATGGAATGACCTTTGACCTTCAAACTATCAATCATTTACGCCGTGGTGGGGTGCTGTCGTATTGTTGGATTTTGAAGAAAGATAACGAAGACGACGATGAGACGACGATTTCACAGAATGGGAAAAAGTCAGACCCGTTTTCCAAGAAAAATAACATTCGTTTTATCAGAGCATTTTTACCTCCTGACCATTCTAAAATCTAAACAACGTAAAGCATTTTTTTCTCTTGAGCCAATTAAGGAAAAATCCTGTTGTTCCATAAATCGTAGCCCACTCCCAACGATGGTCGTTTTTTGCAAGCTCTGAAATCTAAACTCCTTGCTAACTGACAGACAAACCATTTTAAAAATCCCCGACTCTCGTATAATCGTTTCTCGCACTTACCACGAAAGTTCTCGTGGTTGACCCTTTATTGTTTGTCACTTGCTTTACTCGGAAGGGAAAAGCAGCTATTGCATTAGATAACATGTGATATATTAATGTTGGAGCACCTCAATTTATCTTAATACCAAGATTCCCTATAATCAAAGAAAATGATCCATGACCTCTTGCCTGTCACTCAGCGTCTCTATCCTACCTTTAGGTTCTAACCTCCGTGTTACATATCTGTTGTTAACTTCTGAACCAGTGCGTCACTATTTTACAATAAATTCTTATTTGCTTTTTTTTTTCAACTGAATGTATTTCGTTTATTTGCAGAGATATATCCAAAAATAAGTTAGTAACAATCGGAGAAAATGTTTTCCATGGACTGATGAATTTGCACACCCTGTAAGTATAAAAATGTTTTTCAGACATTTTCAAATAAGCCCGAGCATTAGTATTCTAAAAAAATCGATGTTCATTAGCATAAACAAAATGGTTGCTTTTGTTAAAATTTATAGAGGGAAATAATTGAGTTGTCTGAAAAGTGGGATTTCTGAAACGAAATAGAACGGCGGGAGTGGGGGAATAGCGTTCGCATGTAACACAGTTTTGCCAATATCATACACTTGTGAGTCTTCCGAAAAAAAAGACTTAATGAACTATAGACGTTATCGAGATATGTTGGATAGATTGGGAAAATGGATACAGCGGACCAAGTTCAAATCTCAGACGAACCTCTTGGTGTTAATTTCGTGCTAATACTTTTGGGAGAGGCATGAATCCATTTCTTCTCCTCTTCCAGCTACGGATGAAGCTCTGATTATCATCATCATGAAGATATGCCGACGGCACAGATTCTTTTGACTCTGGCTTGATATCCGTAACTATCACCCATTGTTCTTCGTAAGTCTTCTAGACAGTACCCAGTGTCATCACAGAGCTGATGAATGTAAAAGTTTGCTGGCTGGTCAACACTGGTGTGTCCATTTGTAGGATTCCATAGTAGAGCGCAACTCATGAGTTCGAACTTACTTCCCCAGCAGCACCCAGCATTTTCTTGGTAGTCTTGATTGTTTTGTGTGATGGGAAGTAATTGACCCTACAACTGCAGTTTTATAGGGTGCAGCTTCCAGAATTTTTTCATAGCAACATGTAGAATCCTTGTACTGTTCCCATCTAGCATACAGTAATACTCACACAGCTATAGCGTTTTATTTTATTAGGAATGTCAGATTCCTATACGGTCATCAACCTGTCAATAGTAGTTCATGCTTTACGTATGCGCATGTTGACATCGCTTTCAGTAGATGAGATATTGCTACCGAGGTATATGAACTAGTCTACAAATTTCAGGATCTTGGCATTTAATGAGAAGATGGTTCCGACTAGATTAAAACTTCATAAACTCTGTCTGAGTTCCCGTAGAGACCAATATTCCTTGCTGCCTGTTCCAGGCTATGTAGCAAGGATTCGGCTTGAGCAGGTGTATATGTAAAAAGCGAAAAATCACTTTATAGTGGCTAGTGGGGGACGGTTAATACATATATTATCAAGCTGGAGGTTCCCGTGGTGTAATCGACATAGGAAATGTGACACGAGTTCAAAACCTGGGTAAACCTGATTACATTTCACATGACACTAATATTCTTGGGAAAGGTATGAATTCAAATAGTCTCCCTCCAGCTACAGGTAAATAGTAGGGAAGACTGGACTCTTAAGCCTTGGTATGGCTACCCAAGAACAAGATTACACTTCTCTCCCTCTATATATATATATAGAGAGAGAGAGAAAGGAAGGCGGCATTCGTAATGTAGGAAATGGACACGACAACACGTGTTCAAATCCTGGACGAATCTGATTGAATCTCGCATAGTGTTAATACCCTTGGGAAAGTTATGAATCCAAATAGTCTCCCTCCAGCTATGGGCAGACTAGACTTTTTGACCTTGCTATGGCAACCGGTCTAGGGAAAGAAAAACTCTCAATCCAAACGTATGAAACTCCGCTTAAATATTGACCTAGTGTCACCGCCATCCCATACGAAGAGGATGGTAAATACATACACTGTCGAGCCACACAACTGTCTTTTTAACCTAAAAAACCCAATGTTTAATTCTTACTTGGTAATCGGCAGTGATTAGTAATGTACTTCCATGCATACTATACGTGTTCATTCAGGATTGTACAACACATTGTTTCATTCCTATTAAAACAGAAATGAGGACAGTAAGATACAGATTTGAACGCACGGTGATGTTGAAAATAGGACATGCAAATTCCCTTGTAGGTAAGGATTAGAATACACCGATTGTAGAACCTGCAAACCTGTAAGAAAAAATGGGGTTGTCCAGACTATGACACTAAAGTGCACTAAAGTGCATCTGGTAACCATGCTCCAGTTCTGGAGATCTGGGGAGTGTAAAAAAAACCCTTATTGGCATTATTTTCAGGTCCGCACTGGACTGAAGTGGTGCTACCTGTTAGGATCACTTCTATGGGTCAAATAGATTGGTTTAAATATTATTCGTACTTGATAGGACTGCGTGTAAATAACTCCAAAGAAACGACTCTTTAAATGTACGTATAAACAGGTTGATATGTCATTAAACAAAAAGAAAATTAAAAATAAAACTAAAAAAATTTTTTTTTTTAAACGGATAATGAACTCGTTTCCCTAACCTCTAGGTATAAAATAAACCTAGACAAGCTGATATGTCATTTAAATCAATGAATTAATCAATCAACCAGTCATTCGACTAACAATCGCCAACAGGAACTGACTGGACTTGTACTGCACCGTATTCAACAATTCTGTTAAATATATGATCTTCTAGCTTCTCTTGGTGTCTTTCGTCATAGTTGGTAACCTTGAAAGAATTTCGGAATGAACCCTTTATTCAACCCAAGGTAAGTTACGTTTGTCTTTTCTTATTCTGTTGTCCATGATTTTGGATATCTCGTATCCGTTACTTTGCCTTCTTCGTCCTTTCGTCCAGGTGATGTTTCTCTTTCTTCTGGAAGTCATTTTAATCCCCAGGCCTTAGTTCAATGGAGAGAGAAACATTACAAGAGCAAACCAACAAATGCTGGACTGTAGATTAGAAAATGCCCGAAAATATCATTGTATGATATCATATAATAGCATTTTAATATAATATAGTATAATATATAATATATAACATAATATAGTTTAATATAATATAATATAATATCCGGCAGAATGATCTGGATTTGAAATTGCCACCTCGCAGGCACAAGAACTGGTTAGCATATTTGAGCCGCAACAGCCGCCATATCACTTTTTTTGCCGTCAGAGAATCAGTGGAAGTTGTGAAAGAAATGCTTCCACCTTAGTTTAGTTTACATTCTTTGTTTAATGACGTAACTAAATTGTAAAAGGACCATAAAGGTTCCATTTCATCCATAGCTGGAGTGATAAGGAGAGTTTATACATTTCCAAAGGGTATTAGTCTGAAAGTGAATGTAATAGCACGACTGGAGTTCTGGACCAGTCGGCTGGGGCTATAGAATACACCAACTGCTACTCTGCAGGAGGGTAAGACATCCCCAGCCAACGAGTGTCCTGTATTTGACACTAAACAATCTGGTGGTAAAGTTTCAGTAATGCTGGAGCTTTGGGGAATGCAGAGTACCCTTTTATTACTGTCGCTCCCAGGTTCACTCTAAACCGAGTGGTTGCACCTGATAGGGTCCTATCTATGGGTCAAACAGAACTAAACTGAATTACTTGAAATAGAACTGTTTTGACTTCTAAACTGTGTATTCATGCTACACTGAACTGTTTGAAGTAATTCGGCCTTAAATGGCCCGAAAAGGGTTGATACGCTGTAAAACAAAACAACCAACCAACCAACCGACTGGAGTTTGAACTCACTTACTTCAAGACCACAGTCCAGCATTAGTTATTTCTCTCCGGTTAGGTTTCTCTCTCTGTTGAACCCGGGCCTCGAGATTAAAATCAATTCCAACGGAAAGAAAAACAGCATTACAAAGTCAAAAGGACGCAGAGAGTGATTCCATGTCTAGTTATTTGATCCAAAGTGAAATGGTCATTCTGACTTTTCAATGTATTATTTGATATCGGTTTCTTTATATAATGTTATATGAACGTTCGTGGATTATATTATACCAAAGCCATCTTTGTAGAAGGAAATCAATGGTACTATTTAAATCCTAGCTGGATCGGTTATGAATAAGGGGACCGTAAGGGTTTTAGTACGAAAGTGAATGTAATAACGCGACTGGAGTTCAAACTCGCTTACATCGAGGCAGAAGATCAGTACGTTCACTATTACGCCACAGGAACTCTCCCTTTTTCGAGCTTTCCTCATCTAACTACATGGTAACATTTCGTAGCCGGCTCGTTCACTGGGTCAATCCAATTATGATTATATCTTCTGGGTATACCTAAAGATACAACTCTTTAAAGATAGGCCGTATGCAACCTATGAAATTAAGGACTTTATACTTCACGAAATGGCGGCGATTCCAGAAGCTATGACGAAACGAACGCTGCAGAATCTCAGGTAAGGCTTCAGGAATTTTCATAGCTTGTAGCGGCAAGCATTTGGATAATATAATCTTTACAGCAAAATAATTACAAAAAGTAAAAGAAATATTGTTCTTATGGTAAAATTGAATTTTGAATAGAATCTATGAGTAAAAAAAGCATAAATCCTATTCAAAATTTAATTTTCAAATTATTTACATTCCAAACCCGAGAGATCATTTTGCCCAAGCCTGGAGGATGAGTTTTAACTTAGCTGTCGTACAAGACCAGAAATATGGCGCTCCACTAAAAAATCGAACTCATAGAAATATGGTCTGTTGATCTAGCTTGCCTCTCAATTATACCACGTGATGTGTCCACTAATATGATCTTTAAAAACAAAGTAATAATGATAATAAAAAATGGGAAATATTGTTCTTATAGTAAAATTAGATTTTTAATAGGATCTATGTTGGCTTTTTTTTATTTACGTTTCAAACCTAAGAGATCATTGCTGCAAACCCTTGAATTAATTTTAGGGTGAAGCTTAAAGAATGTATTGTACTTAATGGCAAACATTTGGATGATACAATCTTTAAAACAAAGTGAAAACAAGAAAAGTACATGGCAAATATTGTTCTTTGTAGGCTTTTATTTATTTACGTTTCAAACCTAAGAGATCATTCCAGCAAACCCTGTATAATATAATTTCAATATCAACAAAGATTTTATATTCTTCAACATAGTTTTAAAGAGTTTTAGAATTGGAATTCTGAAGAATGAAACACTCCTTGTAGACCTAATTTGATTATTTTACACGTTATTATTGATTAGATAAAAATTTGTCTATCGTATTTATTGTAAAACTATTTGTATTCATCTTATCTAAATTTCGTTGCTATTTTTTCACACAATTCACTAAGATATGTATGTTTACCTGGTAGAGAAATAAAACTGAAAAAATATTCATATAACATGATTCACTTCGAAATATGTTACACGAATGTTATTTCCAATAAGTCGACTTGCATTTTTCAATTATATTTCTTAACCAAATTGCCAGACACACACACACACATATACATGTATATATGTATATATATATATAGAGAGAGAGAGAAACAGAGACTCGCCCCGTGGCATAATGGCCACAGTGCTCGACTGTGGCCTCAAAGTAAGTTCGAACTTCAGTCACACTATTACGTTCGGTTTCGGACTTAAACTATTAAGAAAGTTATGAACCCTTTTTATACCCCCATATATGGGTAAGTATCACTGCACTTGCACATCTTTTACGAAGAAATACATCCCAATAAACAACAACGAATAAAATCCGATCCAATATATATATATATGTGTGTGCGTGTGCGCGTGTGTGTGTCTACAGAGTTAGAAACGGTTCTACCGAGGTTTTACTTAACTGGATCATCTGAATGATTATAACCAACGAAGGGTTTTATCAAAACTACATTTTAAAAGACCGCTAGAAAAAATAAAATTACCATAAAAAAATGAAAATATAAAAAAAATTAAAGCTAAAAATAAAGAAATGAATAATTAATTGGAAAAATACATAATATATAATTAAATAAATAAATAAAATAATATGGTAACTTATCTCCCAAGTAGCCAACTTTTCTTTTGTCCACAAACATTATATATATATAATACTGTCAATTAAAAATTACTGTTGACTGTCCATTAGCATATAAAATTAAAAACCTCAATATCAAGTGTAGTGTAATGTCTAGCAAACTTGACTTGCAAACCTACAAGAGTGAACTCGAGTCTCATTGGGTGCCCCATTTATTCGGCCTTGTGCCACATGTAAACAAAAAGTAAATTACTCCTGAATGTAAATTCTATTTCTTTTTTTCATTGAATTCCATAATATTTTCCTCTGCGTAACTCGGGAAAAGATTATACCATTGATTTAATTCAATCTAAATTCATTTGAATAATTTTAGTGAATTTTTTTAAAGGGTAAATGCTAAGGCTCCATCTACCAAAGAAATCTACAACAACCATTCAGGAAAGAACAACTTTAATTAAAAAAATAAAAAAAAAACATGCCTTTAAATTAGTGAATTCATAAAATCTCGAGGATAGGCAATTAAATATTAATTCTGAGTTGTTGTTTTTTTAATTCAATGAAAATCAATTATTTTTTTCTTAAAAATACCATATTTTCCTGACGGTGAATTAGAAAAATATTATATCATTAATTTGAATGATTCCATCTTGTTTGTTAAAGGCGAATTTTATGAAACTAGAATATTCTGCCGTTAAGTAAAAAATATCTTCAGTCTAATCTGTAATTAGTATATTTACTGTTAGATTAAAAAAGAACTTGAATGAACAGTCTCTAAGTGTCCTAATCCCATAAATTTTGTCCGAGTTAGTAGTGCTATTTAGAATTTCACACTATGAGGCAGTTTTCAGGTAATATGAGAAATGATAAATGTATTTAATTGATTGAAGATAACTTTATTTAGTGTAGCCCAGTCGGCTGGGGATGCATTTCTTTAGAGATGCCACCAATGTCTTTTATATGACACCTAACAATCTGATGGTGAGGCTTCAATAACGCTGGAGCTTTGAGGAACACGGAGTAACTCTTCGTTACCATCGCTCCCAGGTCCATTCTGGCCTGTTTGACATTAACGCTGTGTGCTTATGTTAAATTGAATTGTTTGAAATAGAACTATTTTTACATTGAATTGTGTATAAACAAATTACTGACGTTTAATTGAATTGTTAGTGATATATAGCAATACTTGGAACAATTTAACTGTGTGCAAACAAATGATTAATATTGAATAGTATTATAGGTGTTTGTTCGCAATAACTGAAACAATTTAATTTTAGAAACAATAGCAATTGTAGAGTGCAAACAAATTTGTTCTAACTCATTTAAAAATGAAATTACCTGCAAAATAATTTCTTACATATATAATATCTATTTGAATGTGCGCAAAAAATGACTGATTTAAATTGTTACGGTTACATAGCAATAATCGTAACCATTTAACTTTGTGCAAACAAATAATAAATAGTAAATAATAGTAAATAGTAATAAATAGTAAACAGAATTATTCGTATCAGATAGCAATACTTGAAACCATTTAGCTGTGTGCAAAAATATGAGTCCAGATTCGTTTTTGGCATTAAATAACCTACAACAAGGGTTCATATGCCATAAAACCAAAACCAAACTATGGGTTAAATATTACCACTACTGTTTTCTATAAGGATGGCTTTGGCATTAAATAATCCAAGGAGATTGATATGCCATTAAACAAAGAAACTAGATACCAGGATTGATCCTTGAACTATAGTCAAGAATTTATTCATGTATAACTGTCATTACGTGATTTTTACGAATGAAGTTGAGGGCGAGGACCAAGACAAAGTGGCTAGCTTGCTGGGCTGCGACGTCGTAGTAAACGAGTTCGAACTCCAATCACGCTATCATTTTGAATTTTCATGCTAATAACTTTCAGAAATATATTAACTTTAAATAACCCTCGAAGGTTGATATACCATTAAACAAAGAAATCGAACCAAACCAATTCTAATAATTTATGTTTACAGACTACTCCCACATATATATATGTACATACATACTTAGCAAGGGTGGATTATCGTCGTTGGAAATGGACACGGTGACTCGAGCCGTTTGCATTTCATATTTTATTTAGAAAAAAATCTGAATTCAACCCTGTTGAAATCCGCTAAAAATTAATCTTGTGTCACTTCCTACTTGTGCGGAGGGCTTAGTAAATGAATACCTACTTATCTATGTGTCCACTTTAACATTACAGATATAAATATTTCCAGAGTTCTACTTGGAATACTTTGAGAAGCCCTTTTAGAAGCCCTTTTTATGTACCACTTTCAGATTGATATAAATATGTAAATATTTACCCACTCCGCTGCACGAACAGGTCGCGACAAAAGGTCAATATTTAAGTGGTGTTTAGAAGAAGTGAATTAATAATTTTCCTTCTCCTAGACCGGTGGCCATACCATAGTTGAATAAAGCACTGCCCGACTATATACTCACAGCTGGAGGAAGAATTGTTGGATTAATAGCTTTCCCAAGGGTATTAGCGATATGTGAGATCCAATCAGATTAGTCCAGGATTTGAACTCGTGTCCATTTCCAACGATGGTGACCATAACGCTACAAACACCGCCTCTCTCTATATATATATATATAGAGAGAGAGAGGGAGAGAGAGAAAGCAAGAGAGAGAGGAGTGTAATCTTGTACTTGAATAATGTTAGTATATATATATATATATGTATGTATGTGTGTGTGTCAGTGTGTGTGTGTGTGTGTGTGTGTGTGTGTGTGTGTGTGTGTGTGTGTGCACTAACCTTATTCTAGTACAAGATTACAATTGTGGATTGACTAGCTTGGAAGAACTCGCTCAAGAGTGATAATTGGCTGTTCGACTACCTTGCAGAATATTAACTCCTGGCGCCCAAGACTCGTTGGAAATTTGTACTTGTTTTGTTTTTCTTTTTCCATTTCTTTTTCTTTTTCTTTTTCTTTTTCTTTGTCTTCTTTATTCTTTTATTTTTTTTTATCACTCATTTTATTTTTTTATCTCCAGCTACTCTGATGAATATCGCTTTTGTTGTTTGGCGAAAGATGTACCAGACTGTTATCCGAAACCGAACGAGTTTTCCTCCTGTGAGGATCTGATGTCCAATTATATACTTCGCGTCAGCATCTGGATTCTCGGCCTGACAGCTTCGTTTGGAAATATCATTGTCATCATATGGCGAACCAAAGACAAAAGAAGTGGAAAGGTGAGATATTTTCTTTCGAATATTGCAAATTGATGCATCTTTTGAGTTACGACATTACTTACACTATTGCATATAAATAAGTAGATCCCTAACAATGTCTAAGTTAAAAAGTTTATTTTCATCTAAACCAAAGATACCAGGATTTTATTGTTTTTCGCGGGACGTTATACATAGAAAATAGACATAGTTAGTTTTTCACACCGGCGTTTACTGATGGTCTTTCTCTGGAATCTGAGTGACAACAAATCTCCTCAAGTCTCCAGGACTCTTCTCAGTATTCTGACTGATCTTAATTATGCTCAGCTCCTCCTCCGATTTCCAACTCTTCCAGACTCCTTACCAAGCTTTTGGGGATCGTTCTATGCGCATTAATTACTAATGGTATCTTCATCACCTTTATAGTGTAGTCGTTATCGTCGTAGGAAACGGACACGGTGACACGAGTTCAAATCCTGGACGAGACTGATTGCATTTCACATAGCACTAATACCCTTGGGAAAGGTATGAATCCAATTATTCTCCCTCCAGCTATGGGCAAATAGTAGGACAGACTAGGTTCTTCAGCCTTGGTTAGGCAACTAGTCTAGGAGAAGGAAAACTCTGAATTCAAACCTGTTAAACTCCGCTTAAAAATTGACCTTGTGTCATATCCTACCCGAGCGGAGGGGTTGGTAAATAGTACCTTTATAGTCCATAGTTTTTTTTTTAGTTCTCTGGCAAGATCTGATATTATATACAATAATGATGTTATATTACTCCTTGCGAGTTTTTCACACTAGCGTTAGCTGATGGTCTTTCACCGGAGTCTGAGTGACAACAAGTCTCCTCAGGTCTCTTCTCAGTATTTTGGCTGATCTTATCAATGCTATAGTTTGAATGGTCTCGGCTTGTCCTCCGATTTCAAACTTTTCCAATCCTCGTATCAAGCCTTTATGGACCGTTCAAAACGCATTAATAGTATCACCGTCACCTTCATCTTCTATAGCTTTTTTGCTTTCTGGCAAGGTCTGATATTTTATTACTCCGTGCGTATTTTTCACACCAGCGTTCTGGCTGATCTTATCAATGCTGTAGTTTGAATGGTCTCGACTTGTCCTCCGATTTCAAACTTTTCCAATCCTCGTATCAAAGCCTTTATGGACCGTTCAAAACGCATTAATTACAGTTAGTATCACCGTCACCTTCATTTTTTATAGCTTTTTTGCTTTCTGGCAAGGTCTGATATTTTATTATTCCGTGCGTATTTTTCACACCAGCGTTCTGGCTGATCTTAATAATGACATTGGCCTAATGAGTAGAGTGTTCGTTAATGGTCTGGGACACTTGGGTTCAATCCCAGGTCACATCATACCAAAGACTTTTAAAATGGCACTTAACACCTCCTTGCTTATCACTCAGCAATATAAGGTACATATTAAGGGTAAAGTGGGAAAGGAGTAGCACCTTCCCCGACACCTCGGTGTAGAAGCTATTGAAAAGGGAGCCTTCTGGTCGCCCTCGACTACGGTCGCCAATTTTACTTTTACTTTAGTTTGAATGATCTTGGCTCGTCCTCTGATTTCAAATACTTCTTGTCGTCTTACCAAACCTTTAGGGACTGTTCCGAGCGCACCAATTATAATTGGTATCACCGTAATTATTATTTTACCCCTTGAAAGTTTTTCACATCAGTGTTAGCTGATAGTCTTTCACTGGGGTTTGAGTGACAACAGGCCTCCTCAAGTCTCCAAAACTCTTCTCAGTATTCTAGCCGATCTTAATAAATCTGTAGTTTGGAGAGTCTCCACTTGTCATCTTATTTCCGAGTCCGCTAGTTCTTTTACCAATCCTTTGGTGACTGTACCAAGAGCACCAGTTACAATTGGTATTACCATCACTTTCACGTTCCATAGTTTTTTCAATTCCCTAGCAAGGTCCAGGTACTTATATTTCTTTTGACTTTCTTTCAATATTACCCTGTAGTTGGCCGGAATAGCAAAATTCACAATTCTGCAAGTTCTCTTTTTTTTTTTTTTTTTTTTTTTGTGGTTATTATGAGGTCCGGTCATCTGACCGAGATTAGGTGATCCGTTTGTATCTCAAAATCCAAGAGGATTTTATGCGTCTCCTTCTCCAAGACAGATTCTTAGTTGTGCATATACCATTTGTTCGTAAGGTTAAATTTCAATTTCTTGCACAATTCCCAGTGAATCAACTGGCCCACCCAATCATGTCTCGTTTTATACTCTTTCTATGATAATTTGCTGCATTCGCTTATTCTACGAATGAATGTAACCTTTTTGATACATGAAAACAACTTGGTGCTGTTTAATCCTCTCGGTCAGGAAAAGCATTCTTAATCCTATTTACCCAACCCTTCCGCTCGAGCAGGATATGATACAAGGTCAATTTTTAAGCGGAGTTTAACAGGTTTGAATTCAGAGTTTTCCTCCTCCTCATCAAGGCTGAAGAAATCAGTCTGCCCTACTATTTACCCATAGCTGGAGGGAGAATAATTGGATTCATATTATTAGTGCAGGGTATTAGTGCTTTGTGAAATGCTATCAGTCTCGTCCAGGATTTGAACTCGTGTCGCCGTGTCCATTTCCTACGACGATAACCATTACACCACGGGCACCTCCACAACGCATACTTCATAATCATGACAGTAATGCTTGTGATAATTCGCAAGTTAAGAAATTCATAAGGAAACCGCAAAAAGATACATGATGGTTGTGGAAAAGAACAATTAGGATTAAGAAAGAATAGGAAGATGAACTCTCTGATGAAATGGCAACGCTCAAAAAAAAAAAAAAAAAAAAAAAAACAACGAGGACGTGAAAATTTAAATTTGAAAAAAGGATTCAAAGACTTAAAGTAAAGCTCGAGTTCTGGAGCTCTGGGGACTATGAAGTCATCTCTTTGATGCTATTATTCCCAGGTCGACTCTTGTAGTATATTACGCGTTCATGTCAATGCACACAAAACGGAATATATGTGCTATAATCAAACAGGTGATATCCACACTAGACGGAACCCCTCTTAAACTAGTAGACAAATTCACTTACCAAGGAAGCAGCATCTCATCAACCGAAAAGGACATCGACACGCGGTTAACGAAGGCTTGGACAGCTCTCAATAGGCTATCGATCATATGGAAATCAGAAATAACCGATAAAATGAAACGCAGTTTCTTCCACGTAGCTGTCGTATCGATACTGTACTGCATGGACGCTAATAAAACGGCTGGAGAAGAAGCTAGACGGCAATTACACAAGAATGTTGCGAGCAATATTGAACAAGTCCTGGTGGCAACACCCCACAAAACACCAACTATACGGCCACCTGCCTCCCATCACGAAAACTATCCAAGTTAGACGAACCAGGCATGCAGGAAACTGCTGGAGAAGCAGGAACGAGCCCATAAGCGATGTACTCCTATGGACCCCCACATATGACCGGGCAAAAGCAGGACGACCAGCAAGAACATACATTCAACAGCTATGTGAGGATACGGGATGTAGCCCTGAAGACCAGCCAGAGGCGATGAACGATAGGGAAAAGTGGCGAGAGAGGGTCAGGGATATCCGTGCTTGTGGCTCATGATGATGATGATGATGCATATGCAAATACAAATACAGGGAAATACAAAACACAATAGGCGAACTCAAATACACAGGCGGCTCTAATACAGAAGCGACTCCGTTGTTCACGTACGAACGTTTCATTAATTTCTGACTTCAGTTCTACGACACGAGAAGAGAGACAATTCTTAAAAGTCTTTCGTATCATACTATGCTATCAACACCATAACGCTCGGCACATCTCGTGGTCAAAATCTCAATTTCTCAACACCATGGTCAGACCCCAGCTTCTCAACACCACTGTCGGACCCAACTTCCCATCATCATGGTCAGAACTCAACTTCTCACCATCATGGTTGGACCCCAACTTTAACTGTCTGCCATTGAGGCAGACAACCCAACTGTCTGCCTACATTGTCCAAAGTTAACTCCCAACTGTCAGGACCATCGCTTCCGGGCATGACGTTATTCACACTCCAGCCACATTTCCAATCTGGGGTTTATTATGACAATTGTGATTATCATATCTTTTGCGCACGAGCGTAAAACTGTACCCAATGTCTGTGCACCTGAACTAAGAGCCGAATAGTTCAAAGCCCAACCAAACGGAATTATAAAATATAATTAATGAAAAATGATTAAAAAATAAAAATAATCATTCCTTAATTATATAACACTCTGGCCTTAAATTATTGTACAGTACTGGACAAAAAAAGATAGATGGCGAAAAAATTGAAGCATTCTTTTATCATAGCCACAATTTTTATTGAAATTTCAATGCCTAAGACACACACAAAGTAAAGTTGGCGACTTTAGTCGAGAGTGACCCGAAGGCTCCCTTTTCAATAGCTACTACACCGAGCTGTTGGGGAGGGCGCAACTCCATTTTCTGGATTGTTCTACTTTACCCTTATAATGCTGAGTGTGAAGCAAGGCGGTATCAAGTACCATTTTTGAGTCTTTGGTTTGGCTCGACCTGGGATTGAACCCCGGTCCCTTGAATATTGTTTTGACTGTCCCCTTATCGTTGTGAAAAGTCATCATTTTCTAAAAAAATTCTAGATTTCTTTTTTAACCGAGAATGAGGGGTATTTCTGAGAATTGTCTTTTTAGGGAATTAAAACTTTTCCCTCTAATTGAGGAAACTTTTACAGCAATAATCCAGGAAAATAATCTCTTCCTATGTGTGTCGAAGGCATTCAAAGTTCATTTAATATTGTGAAAATAATAGAGGGTGTGGAAGCAAAATCTGGAATAATTTTAAAACGTTTTTTGGGTCTAATTTTTGATTAGTCTAATTTTATTTTTTAAAAAAACGCAATAAATCTAAATTTTCATGCTAAACTCGATTATTCAAGCCCTTTTTCATTAAAATTCAGTCCAATATGAGTGAGCAAGAAAAGAATTGCTAAAGGAACTCTGTTTTGTTTAACACTCAAACCAAGCCAAAAAAAATTCCTAAATAATTGTAATTTCTTTATGGACACCATCAAGCCCAAACCTTAACTCCTTGTTTACGCTATATGGGTGTTTTAGAAAACAAAACAAAAGTAACTTCCCATCCAAAAATTGGTTCGCTGAAAACTGCTTTTAAGGAGAATAGAATAAAATGTCTGTAGAATGTATTTTGAAGGCATGCAAATTGTTTCGAAGACGTGTTGATACAATAATTGAAAGAAATATCGGCCATATTGAGTAGATTTACTGTTTTGTTTCTATATTCTTTTTTTTTTTTAATTTTTTAATTAAAATTAATCTTGTTTCATGATAGAGTCGTTTATTTTTATACGAGAATATTCCTAATTTTACTTCTGCACCCTGTACAAAAAATGACTGAGTGTTTTCCCTGTCTGTACCCTAACAGGTACAGACAGGGAAAACACTGTGAGTCAAATAGTTCTGTTTGAGATGATGTTTCGAATAAATTTGTTCTTCATGAAAACAGTTTTACAGTATATCATAGTAATTATTCAACTGTACTATTTGTTATCAACCGGGCCATTGGCCTAATGAGTAGAGTGTTCGCCTATGGTTCAGGAGACCGGGGTTCAATCCTAGGTCGTCATACCAAAGACTCAAAAATGGTACTTGATGCCTCCATGCTTAATACTCAGGGTTATAAGGTAAGGATCAAGAAAAAAGTGAAGAAATCCAGGGAATGGAGGAGCACCCTCATCTACACCTTGGTGTAGTAGCTATTGAAAAGGAGCCTTGGGGTCACTCTTGACTAAGGTCGCAAACTTTACGGCTTACTATTTCGGCGCCTCTAGTGGTGTAATGGTTCACAAACTAGACTATCAAATCTACACGAGTCAATTCAAATCTCATTGGGTGCCCAATTCATATGGCCTTGTACCACGTCTAAACAAAAAGCTTAGTAAATTACAACTTTACTGCTTACTATTTGGGCGCCTCTAGTGGTGTATTGGTTCGCAAGCTAGATTATCAAATCTACACGAGTCATTTCAAGTCACATTGGGTGCCCCATTCATATGACCTTGTGCCACGTCTAAGCAAAAAGCTTAGTAAATTACAACTTTACAACTTACTATTTGTTATTACTATTAGTTATTTATTGTGACTAATTTATAGATTTAACTTTATCAATTATGTGTCCATAGAGGAGAAATAGAATACAGTATTGCCCATAAATAAATACATCATTTTTAAAATGTTTATTTACTTCAAAACCAAAAACACCGGGATTTTTATTATTCCTAGTGGAATATTATATAATCAAATCATGCATCATGAAAAAATGCAATATCACAAATCGATAAGTAAACTCCAAAAACTTTCTTAAAAAAATTAGATTTACTTCTAAACAAAAACTATGACGATTTAATCATTTCTTGTGGAACAATATTCGGTCAAAATGGATATTATTCTACCAGGGTGGCATGTACCCCTTTTTCAAGTGATACAAAATTAAGAATAAGCATGAAATTTGCGGCTGGGAGGAGGAATAAGGAATGAGCGGAACCAAGCAAAGATACAAAAACAGCTTTGAGTTGTTTAAGGAATTCGGTCGTTTGATTTTAATTACAAGAATATCAACGGAGAAAGGTTAATATTATTAGAATTAGATAAGAGTTTGAAAATGATAATTAGTAATCTTAAATTGAAATCAGAAGATTTAAGAGAAATGAACCAGAGACAAACCAAGTAAAATCTTGTGAAATTCAGTATAACTTGCTTAGCTTTCTTTTTTTTTTTTTCTCGCTTAGATGCAGCGGGAGACCGTATAAATGGGGCACCTAATAAGACTCGAACTCACTCGTGAAGGTTTGCTAGACTAGTTTGCTAACAATTACACCAGTCGAAGCACCCAGAAAATGAGAATAACTGAGTTTCACTCAATTACAATTACAGCTCACTGATAAGGGGTTGATATGGATAATGGGTGAGAAAGTGGATATCGACCATAATATCTATCCAAATATATAAGTGGAATAAAAACTAGGAGAGTAGTTTTGTTTGCTTGAGCCTTTTATTTAACCGACTTCCCATCAAGTCGATATAGGACCCAAAGTTGTGTTATAGTGAAGAGGCGTGCACAAATTGAGGTTCATGCACGGCTGATCCACAAAATGCTTAAACCCATCGGCATTCCCCTCTTAGGGAAGAGGCTCAGGCTTCAAGCAACTAACAACACTTCAAAGCAGGTGCGTGGTGTATTCAATAAGTTCCCAGATTTTTTTGTACAGGCATTTAAAATTGTCGTAGACTCTTAAAAATTCACTATGTTAATGCTATACATCTTATGAGATGATTGACCAATTCTTATGATTTCAGGTTTAAATGAACAGCTACAGCAGTAATTGGAATACACCCTACTAAAGCCTGATTGTCACAGCTGGTGAATTTTTTCAAAAATGCAATCTGGACGTGAGGAAGAACTATATGCAATAAAATTCTGTTTTAAACTTGGAAAAAATGCCCCAGAAACGTATGGAATTCTTCAGACTATTTTTGGAGCATCTTGCATGAATCGAGCATCAGTTTTTGAGTGGCATGATAGATTCAAGGAAGGCAGGGAGTCTGTGAGGGATGATGAGAGGTGTGGGAGGAGTAAGTAAGTCAATAGACCAGAGTTGATTGGCCAAAGAGTTAGGGTTAGGGTTACTATGTTGAGGTTTTAAGGGAATTCAGGAAGCGATTCCAAGGGAAGAGGCCAGCAATCTACAAATCGGGTCAGTGGCATTTCCACCAGGGCAATACATCAATCCAGAACTCCATCCTTGTCACAGACTATTTGACCGAGATGGGCATCAAGACAGTTCCCACACCTCTCATCATCCCTCACAGATTCACTGCTTCCCTATAGTCTAGACCTTGCTCCCTGTCACTTTTGGTTATTCCCTAAGCTCACAGGCTGTCGTTATGAGACAATTGAGGAGATGAAAGAGGCTGTGACGAAGGTCATTGACACGCTCACACAAGAGAGCTTCCATGGGGCCTTCAAGAAATTGTTGGAACGGTACAACAAGTGCCTTGCAGCTAGAAGAGATTGCTTCGAAGAGGACTAGAGTTTCATGTGTGTACTATCAATAAAAGTGCCCATACGAAAAAAATCTGGAAACTTATTTAATGATCCTCGTATATCCTTGAGGAAGACTCATTGGAACTAACCAACCATTTGCATACTCTCTAAGGTCATAAACCGGTTATGGAGTATTTAACCGACTTCCCATCTTATTATTATATGATACAAATTTGTATTTCGAGCCTCCCGCAAATTAAGATACAAGTGTAGCTAATCCAAAAAATGGTTCCCCCGTTTATGTGTCTATGTATAGCAGCCCCTAGTAAGATGTAAGCCAGATGAAAAAGAAAAACACGAAGGTTTCAGGGATAAAAGACACCCAGCCATAAGCTCTAACAGGCGATCGATAACAGAAGTCACATAGACACCTTGTCTCCGTTGAAGAAGTAAATCAGTTCCAAGATCAATCGTCAAATCAGACTAAGAACGACCTGGAGAGGTTAAGGTAAGACGAAATCTCTCTTTCTGGTATTAGAGTATTGGCATCGGTTCAGTAGTCTCTCTCTCTCTCTCTCGCTCCCCCCCCCCCAATTCAGTTGCAAAGGCCCTCGTCGGAGTAAGACAAAAGGAAGGAGAAACCTTATCATAATTGATAGGATGAATGCTAGCTTGCATGATTGAACGACTTGCACTTTAACGAAAGGCCTAGAGAAAAAGCTTTATGGGAACTACACTAGGTTGTTGCGTACTTTTTTAAACAAATCCTGGAAGCAGCATCCCACAAAACAGCAGCTGTACGTCCACTTACCTCCCATCTCACAAAGAATTCCAGTAAGTCGAGTAAGACATGTTGAACAATTCTGGGGAAGTAAGGAGAAACTCATAAGTGACGTTATCATAGAGACTGCTACACATGAACACGCCAGTGTTGGCCGACCAGGAAAACTTACATTCATCCGCTATATGTGAGTACTTTGTGCCGTCAACGGAACTTGCTAAGAGCGGGAACTGATAGGGATGGATGACAAAAGAAATTGAAGGAATTTGTGCAGTCTTCAAATCCTGATAATGACGATGATGATTGCTTGTTTGTTTGTTTGTTTGGGTTTTTTGGTATATCAATCTTTGTAGGTTATTTAATGCTAAATCCATTTTTATACAAATAAACAGTTCTATTTCAAACAATTCAGTTTAGCATAAGTACACTGTTTAATTGTCAAAGACATTTTATTTCAAGCTATTCTATTTAGTCAAACAGTTTTAATTCAACCAAATCAGTTTAGTATCAGTATAGTTTTTGTTTACACGGCTAAATGTCAAAACAGTTCTATTTCAAACAATTCAGTTTAGCATAAGTATGTAATTTGAATGCTAAAACAGTTCTATTTTAAGCAATTCAGTTTCGCTTAAGTACATAGTTAATTCTATTTGACCCATAGATAGAACTTTAACAGGTGCGACCACTACGGGCCAGAGTGGACCTGAGAGAGATGGCAATGAAGGGGTACTCAGCATTCCCCACCGCTACAGCATTACTGGAACCTCACCATCAGATTGGTTAGTGTCATATCTAGGACACTCGTTGGAAAGGGGTCTTATTCCACTGCAGAGATGCAGTCGGTGTATTCTACAGCCCCAGCCTACTGGGCAAGATGATCACTAGCTTTGACCAAAATAACCTTGAGGAAATGACACTGAGAAATAGTCAGGTTATCCAGGCCCTACTCGGTGAATACAACATGGATGCGTTGCGGAATTCTTTGATAAGTGATGTGTCGAAGGAGTTTCCTAACACGTTTGACGATGTTTTCATTACGATAAGAAAGGGTGAGAGCCAATTAAACAAACTAAGAAAGTTGAGAGAAGTGACAGCTGAACGTTGAGGACCCGAATGAGAGGCTAAAGTTATGTAATGTCTGTAAAACAAAGAGCATTATACGGTTGGAGTATTCAAATCAAGAGGAGACAGGGAGATGCTATGAATGATTTGAGACCGTACGAGCAATTAATTAGAATGTTAGGAAATAAAATTGTAGAAGCGAGAAATGCAGGTGATCAGGTGGCCGACGGCTACACAATTCCCGATAAAATAGGTTACTGAGGTTATTACTAACTCTTAGAAGAATTTACAGCTAGCAAAGCAATATAAGGTAATGCTTGATTATTTGTGAGTCATAAAGCTGTTTAAAAAAAGAGAAAGACGTGCGGTAAACCCATAAGGAGGAAGACTTTGAATGTCTTCTTTTGAACAATTACAGAAGATAATTTCTTAACAACCGAGCGAAAGTTGAACACCTAGTAAAGTGGGCAGAAAGGACGGATAACAAGTGCTGTCTGTACACCATCAATATCATCAGTGGTGTAATGGTTATCGTCGCAGGATATGGGCACGGCGACACGAGTTCAAATCCTGGACCTGACTGATTGCATTTCACATAGCACTAATACCCTTGGGAAAGGTATGAATCCAAATATTCTCCCTACAGCTATGGGTAAATAGTTGGGCAGACTAGGTTCTTCAGCCTTGGTGAGGCAACTTGTCTAGGAGAAGGAAAACTCTGAATTCAAACCTGTTAAACTCCGCTTAAAAAAAATTGACCGTGTGTCATATCCTGCCCGAGCGGAGGGGTTGGTAAATATAATCAACATCATCATGAATACGGTCCAAAATTTGAGCTCGGAACCGGTGTGGTTTAGATTCTTAGTTTAATAGCAGATCAAACTTTGTGGGTTATTTAATGCAAACGCCATCCTGGTAGAAAGAAAGTAGTCGTACTATTTACCCCATGGTTGGAGTGGGGGATAAAGGAATTCATTCTATTACTAAGAATATTAGTCCGAAAGTAAATCTAATTACGCAATTGGATTTCGAACTCGCAGGCTACGATGTCGCAGTTCAGCATGTTAGCCACAATGCCAGAGAGAATTCCCTTCTCTGCTCCCTTTTATATCATAGTTCTGTATGCTAGCTACTACACCACGGGGTCTTCTCTCGACTAGGAGCTGAGAAGAGTGACTTCAGCAATGAATGCTCAGTAAAGTGTTATCCACCGAATAAATGTCTGTAGCGTGTTCAGCAACAACTGTTATACCGGTGGGGCTATTAAGGAAAACATGGAAACACAATTCGACTTTTACTGCCAGGATATTTCTTTGTTTTATCTTCATTTCATTCAGTGGCTGTGGAAGCAGTAAGAAATGAACAACGAGTACTACGTGCGGAACCTCTTCGTTATTTGAAGGTTATAATTTACTAAACTTTTTGCTTAGATGTAGCACAAGGCCGCATGAATGGGGCACCCAATGAGAATCGAACTCACTCGTGTAGGTTTGCTAGTCTAACATGCTATTCGTTCTTCGTTCATACCCTCGCCATTAAAAGAGACCGAATCACAGAATCCGTGATATATTTACTGGGGTTCAGAGAACTCTCCATTCTTCTTCTGCTCTGAGTAGGTAACATTTTAAATGGTGACCTCTACAATACTAATCCTGGAGTGCGAGATAAAGGGTATTATGTTTCAAAAGAAGGTTTAACTGAGTCACCGCGTTTTTCTTTTGACTATCGAGTACCATTTGCTTTTAATGCAAACTCGGATAAGGGAATTAAGTGCATGCGTAAAAAATATCTACAGCTTTTGGTTGTAGATGAGAGACTGCAAAAGTCTGTGCAATTTATATTAAGCATATCCAGGATCAGTTGGAAATGTTATCACCTAGACACCCTTGAACACCTTAGGGGTCTGTTACTAAAAATACAGTCAAAAGGAATATAGAGTACAATTTCTTTACCATTACTTTCAAGTCCACTTTGACCCGAAGTGGTAGTACCTGTTAAGATCCCATCTATCGGTTCAGTCTTTTACAAGGGATAATCATAAATATGAAATAGAATTATTATTGCTAACATAATAAAAACCATTTAACTGTGTGGAAATAAAAAAATTTGTGTTAGCAATACTTGAAATAAGTTTGTAATTTACTAAGACGCTTAGATGAGGCCCCACCGATAAGATTCAAACTCATTCGTGAAGGTTTGCTAGTCTAGCTTGCTGACCAACTGCGGCGCCCAACTTGAAACCATTTAACTGTGTGTAAATAAATGGCCCGTTTAAAAATAATGTTACCAAGAAACTAATCACTAAAAAATTATATATATATATATATATATATATATATATATATATATATATATATATACGAGGTGCATACGATAAGTTTCCAGACTTCTTTTTTTTCGTATGGGCACTTTTATTGATAGTACACATATGAAACTCTAGTCCCCTTCGAAGTAATCTCCTCCGGCTGCAATGCACTTGTTGTACCGTTCCAACAACTTCTGCTTGGCCCCATGGAAGTCCTCTTCCTGACCTCCCTTAAAACCTCAACATAGTAACCCTAACCGTAACCCTTTGGCCAATCAAACCTGGTGTATTTGTAATATATTTACGGAATGATGTTTTTTATATTAATCATTTTTCGTTAATTATATTTTATCATTCAGTTTGGTTAGGCTTTGAACTATTCGGCTCTTAGTTCAGGTGTACTGACATTGGGTACAGTTTACGCTCGCTCGCAGAGGATATGGCAATCACAATTGTCATAATAAACCCCATATAGGAAATGGGGCTGGAGTGTGAATGACGTCATGCCCGGAAGTGATGTGCTGAGAATTGGGAGATTTTGAAAAAGACGCCAGTTGGGTCTCAGCTGTGAGCCAGTCGAGTGGGTAGTTTACAGGGTACCAGTCCAGTTTGTTGTCAAATTGGTACCGGTTGAGTTGGTAGTCGACTTGGGTCATGTAGACGGACATTAGAAGTTGAGTTCCGACCATGGTGTTGAGAAGTTTGGGTTTCGACCGTTGAGGCATACGGTTGAGTTTTTCGGGTCCGACCAGCGAAGATGAAAGGAGATCTAAAACTCCACGAGATGTGCCGAGCGTTTGAGTTTTGTTAGCATAGTAGGATACGAAAGACTTTTAAGAATTGTGTCTCTCTCTCTCCTCGTGTTGAAGAACTAAGTTAAGAAGTTAATAAATGTTCGAACCTGAACAATGGAGTCGCCTGTGTATTTGAACAACAGGGAGTTCGCCTGTTAATGTGTTGTGTATTTCCCTGTATTTGAATTTGTACATCTACCGTGTGATTATGATATGATTATGGCTATGGTTGTGAGTATACAACATATTGACTTCCTTTCTCCTCCCACACCTCTCATCATCCCTCACAGACTCCCTGCCTTCATTGAATCTATTATGCCACTCAAAAACTGATGCTAGATTTATGCAAGATGGTCGAAAAGCATTCTGAAGCATTCCATACGTTTCTATGGCATTTTTTTCAAGTTTGAAACAGAATTTTATTGCATATCGTTCTTCAAAAGTGTCAGATTGCGTTTTTGAAATTCACCCGCTGTGACAATCAGGCTTTAGTAGGGTGTATTCGAATTCCTACTGTAGCTGTTCATGTGAACCTGAAAATACAGCAATTGGTTAGTCATCTCATAAGATGTATAGCAATAACATAGTGAATTTTCAAGAGTCTATATATAAGTATTTTGTATCATTTTCAGTGTTGGAATTATGAATTTCAAATCATTATTTTAAATTCATAATTTCCCCCGCCTGAAGATGACCTAAAATATTTTCTACCTGAAATTTTCGTAATTTCATAACTTGGATAATTTCGTCAAACGCGTCGATGGACCTAAACTAATATTTAGTTACAATTTTTTCTCATCCATTTATATTCATTTTTCTTTCCATTTTTTTTCTTTTTATAACATATCTATCTGATTAAAATTCATATTTTATTCAAATATATATATATATATATATATATATATATATATATATATATATATATATTATTGGTATGCAATAAAACACAACCAAACCGAACCATAATACCACACGAGGTGCGAAGAGATTTTTTTATGTATACCTGTTGGTTTTTTTTTTAACTGAACAAGCAGAGAATGGGATCATAACGGACGTAGTTTGAAGTTCTCGGAAGGTTCCAGAGTTCGACAAACACCTGAAGAAGGCCGGAGGACATATCAGCCGAAACGTTGTGGAAATAACAATAAAGGTGAAGACAATAATCCGAAAACCCTTAATGATAAAACTCATTAAGCTTCGTCTCGGAAATTTTGACAACTGATTATTAATAATCGTAAACTGAAGTGAGAATCAGATCTAGAGAAAAATGAACCTGGTATAGATTTAATAAATTCTTGTGATATTCAGTATAATTGAGTTTCACACAAATATACTGACATGAAATTGAATATCGACCATAATATTTATTTAAGCATATTGTCCGCTTAGATTTTTTTATAATATTAAGAGGTCAATGGCAGTTTTTTGTTGGTCAGCTAAGTAGTTCTTGTTGAGGACACGTATCAGAGTAAGACCGTATAAAATTGAATATGGAAACTTATAGTAAAAAGATAAAAAGATACATACACTTTGAAGTTGATTTGAAATACACAAAATGGGTCTATATATAAAGCCAAGCTGAACGAGCATGGCAGTCTTCGCATATTGTAGATTGTCATCACCAGTCTTCCGGTCTTTGCAGGTCGTCCTCATAGTCTTCGGAAAGCTCTTGTCAATCCAAGGAAAACATTGAACGAGGATTAAGGATAAGAAAATTAACTCACTTTAAAGTTGATTGCGCTTGATTTTAAGTTGTCAAACTGGCCCATATATAAAGCGAGTTTGAACAAGCTTTTGAGTCTCTCCGGGTCATAGATAACCGTCACCAGTCTTTCGGCTTTTGGAGGTCGTCCAGTGGGTCTTTGGCAATCTTTGGTATACATCTCCAGCTGCCACTGTGAAGGCATAGAATCAACATATCACTGTCTTATCCAATGAGAACAGAAAGACACATAGACTGTACATGATGAACTTCAACTGTTGTAACGTTTCAATAATTTTTATTTAAAATTCGAGTCCATGCCGATTATTTTGTGACTACATCCCTCTTTCAGCTGAATAGTGTCATGGTTGAACATTACCCAAACAGGATAGGACCCTATCAGATGCTACCACTCTATGCTAGAGTGGACCTGGGAGTGATGGCAATGAAGGGGTACTCCGCATTCCCCAACGCTCCAGCATTATTAGAGCCTCACCATCAGATTGTTTAGTGTCATATCAGGACATTCATTGGGGGTCTTACCACTCTGCAGAGGAGCAGCCGGTGTATTCTACAGTCCCAGCTGACTGGGTAACCTATACTTGAGGAAATAAGGATGTCCATAACTTTCCCAAGAGTATTAGTCCAAAAGTGATCGTAATTGACCAACTGCGTTTCAATCTTGCTTATTATGATTTCGCAGTCGTGTTCGTTACCATTACACCACAAGGACTCTCCCTCAAACACTAACAAGATGACATCAGTCAACTTGTAACATCGGGGTAGAGGAAAGGTTGTGATTGTTAAAGTGACCCTCTCGCAGAATTAAGTCCGATATTGTGCTTGAGATACCTTAAAGCCCTAGAGAGAGTCCCCTCCAGAAGATTATAAATTATGAGGTGTTATCCATAGCAAATAATAAAATTGCGGAGTCTCTTTAACCAAAAGTAGAATTTTACTGGTATATATGTAAGAAGTGTACTTATCTTAGGACATTATTTGTTATTATCAATTATTATTTGCTTGTTTTTTGTCTTTAATTGGTATCATTTTGAGATGAGGCTTCTTAATCTGCGAATTAATTTTTTTTCGCGGTTAATCACCTGAAAAAGACCAGAGGTAAAATTTGGCCGAAACGTAGTGAAAGAAGAAACAACACAAAAACTACCAAGATGAGGACAAAAAGTCTGCAATAAATGAAAAAATTCTCCGCTTGTTTTTTTTTATTCCTCTTTAAGCATCTTCCCTTTTTCGTTATCTTCTCACAGTAACTTTAAAAAAGAAGAATATTTGCTCAGATCATATACACTATTAATATGACATCTACGAACAGATAAAATTCTGTTTAGTAATTCATCTGATAGTTCCCAAAAATGCCCTCCACAATTTTCTAAAAGTATCCAGTTTAATCTAATTTTTACACTATTACTGTTTTATATCTGATTAGGCAATTTCTTTCCAAAAATATATTACCCTATTAGCAAAAGAATCCAATTGGTTTGTAAACTTGGTTTTTGAAATCAGTCTTGACAGCAAATTTCCAGTTCTAGCAGAAATATTGAAAAAATACCTGTCATAAGTAGAAATTCCATTAATTATTTTAAAAGTTTCAATGAGATTACCTTTCATTCTTCTATTTGGTAAAGTAGTTCATGATAATTTCTCTTATCTCCATCTATAATTCTAATCTTTGTCGTTTATCAGAAATTATTTCTTGCGAAACAATACTGCCGTGAAACTCTGGAACGAATACTATAAATATGTAACCATTCAAAAATGAGTAAACGCCTTAGATATTTATATAATTCTGTTTAAGGTTTCTGAGATGTTGGAATTTTATTTTTGGTTACGGTTTTTCAGTGACAAAGAGTTTGCGTTTAGCTAATGATTGTTTTGATTGTCTAATGTTCTACTGAACCGTATAATGGTAAGAAGAGATGAAATCATGGGAGTAAAATAGTAAGTCTGTTTAGGATAGGTTGTCAATAAGATATGGATGCGCAAATCTCACGGGGAATAACGTAGAAGGCATTTTACACGATAAACGATGTTCTCAAGGAAAGCCTGGCCAAAACCCTATCTGCATCTGACAGTGAGGGTCCTGCACTGGAGTTTAGGGAATGTAGAAGTGTCTTTCATCACCATTACTCTCAAGTCCTCTCTAACTTGTAGAGTTAAGGTTCCACATATTAATCAAATCTATTTGTTCAATCATTTAGTAAAGATCATTATTATTAGTTATCTAAAACTTTATATCAGTGTACAAATTGTTTGTATTAGATAAGAATTCTTGATTGATAACTAAAAATAAATAGTTAGTAAAGTTGGTGACCGTAGTCGAGGGCAACCCGAAGGCTCCCTTTTCGGTAGCTTCTACACTTAGGTGTAGGGGATGGTACTACTCCTTTCCCTAGATTGCTCCAATTTACCCTTGATCTGCACCTTATAATGCTGAGTGTTAAGCAAGGAGGCATCAAATACCATTTTTTGAGTCTTTGGTATGACTCGACCGGGGATTGAACTCAGGTCTCCCGGACCATTGGCGAATGAATGGTTTCATGTTTTGTTAATACTAATAATTTTATCTAATATCAATCATCTGCTGGCACTCCGTCAAATGATTTTATTGTTATTTATTATTGCTACAATAACAACAATAATAAATAACAATACTTAAAAATCATTTAACTGAATGCAAACAGATGATTAATATTAAATAGAATTATTAGTATTAACAAAACTTGAAACTATTCAACTGTATGGAAACAAATGAACTTTAAATCGTTAATAAATAGTTACGTTCAAACTATTCGCATGTAAATCAATATATATAAGGTATCCAATAAATGTATACAGACTTTGACCGGTGACAGTATTCTTTAAAAAAGAGAATGATCTAATTAAATGCACCACTGCTAAATCTTGGTAAGTTT
This sequence comes from Sepioteuthis lessoniana, assembly GCA_963585895.1. Taxonomy (NCBI): domain Eukaryota; kingdom Metazoa; phylum Mollusca; class Cephalopoda; order Myopsida; family Loliginidae; genus Sepioteuthis; species Sepioteuthis lessoniana. The sequence continues at coordinate 48,382,584 of OY757918.1, read as the reverse complement.
ACATAATGTTCAACGGTAACACATGGATTCTAAAGTGCCCTGTGGTTGTAACTGTTGCATTTAATTGAGTCGTTTAACTTTATAGCACGAAGCCTGTGACAGTCAATGAGTTTAAAGCAGCAAATGAAATAGAACACATCTAAATGCCAGTTGACACGATAATAAAAGTTTGCAATTCCATTTGCAGTGCCTTAAGCTGAATGGTCATCAGTTTGAACACATGTGTTAACTGCAATTCTGTTTGTTCTCATTATCAGCAGTGCTTGGATAAAGAATGATCATCAGTTCAATCATCTGTGTTACTTCAGAAATTACTGTACTTGTCTTCTTTAACTTGGATCATAAAACTTGAATATATCAGAATAAATATTCTATTTATTATAAATCAAAGTGTATATACATTTTTCTAGGACACCCTGTGTCTATCTATCTATATATATATATATAGAGAGAGAGGGGGGGAGGAGAGAGATAGACAATTTCTGTTATATTAGGCCAAGCATTTTCGACGTCATCTTCAGGGGTAGTCTTATATTGTTTGTTGTTTGGAAAATTGTGAGTTTTATATGCCTGGCAAACAATAAACGAAGTGAGCAGAAGAAAGAACACAGCCAAAGCAAAACTTAAAGCAGCAAACCAACAAGAAAGAATAAAACTGTGGAAACAGCACTTCGAAAACTTACTTGGAAACCCACCAAAAATAACGCCTGAACCAATCACCAGAATAATTAGCAAACAATTAGACATTAAACTTGAACCGTTCACACAAGAAGAACTCGACTCGGTTCTCAGAAAAATTAAAAATAGGAAAGCTGCAGGACTGGACGAAATTCCCCCGGAAGTATGGAAGACCAGACAATTCGACGACATACTGCTCCGACACTGCAACGCAGTATACAATCAAAATCCGATAGATAGATAGACGAAGGGATGCATACTCCCCTTCCCTAAAAAGGGGGACCTCGGATTAGCCAAAAACTACCGAGGCATAACGCTTACATCCATAGCTGCCAAAATCTACAATGCCCTACTACGAAACCGAATAGAACCCAAAATCGACAACATACTTAGAAAAAAACAAAATGGCTTCCGAAGAAATAGATCTACGACATCACAAATATTAACCATCCGCAGAATCCTTGAAGGTGTACGGGCAAAGAACCTACAAGCGACATTAATATTTGTCGACTTTACCAAGGCTTTCGACTCCATTCACAGAGGAAAGATGGAACAAATCCTACTAGCGTACGGCATACCTAAAGAAACCGTAGCGGCAATAACGATTCTCTATAGAAACACTAAAGTAAAAGTACGATCACCAGATGGAGACACAGAATACTTCGACATAGTAGCAGGAGTACTACAAGGAGACACGCTGGCTCCGTATCTCTTTATCATTTGTCTAGACTACGTACTTAGAACATCGATTGACAAAATCAAAGAGAATGGCTTCGAACTGACGAAGAAAAGAAGCAGAAGATACCCCGCAACAACAATTACCGACGCCGACTACGCCGATGACATAGCGATACTGGCAAATACACCTGACCAAGCCGAAACACTTCTGCATAGTTTGGAACGAGCAGAAGCAAGCATAGGCCTCCATGTTAATGCACACAAAACGGAATATATGTGCTATAACCAAACGGGGGACATCTCCACTCTAGAAGGAACCCCTCTTAAACTAGTAGACAAATTCACGTACCTAGGAAGCAGCGTCGAATCAACCGAAAAGGACATCGAAACGAGGTTAACGAAAGCATGGACAGCTATCAATAGGCTATCGACTATATGGAAATCAGACCTAACCGATAAAATGAAACGCAGTTTCTTCCAGGCAGCGGTCACATCGATACTGCTATATGGATGCACTACATGGACGCTAACAAAACGGCTGGAGAAGAAACTAGATGGCAATTACACAAGAATGCTGCGTGCAATCCTGAACAAGTCCTGGCAGCAACACCCCACAAGACACCAACTGTACGACCACCTGCCCCCTATCACGAAAACTATTCAAGTTAGGCGAACCAGACATGCAGGACATTGCTGGAGAAGCAGAGATGAACTCATAAGAGATGTACTCTTATGGATCCCCACACATGGCCGCGCAAAAGCAGGACGACCAGCACGAACGTACATTCAGCAGCTATGTGAGGATACAGGTTGTTGTCCTGAAGACCTGCCTAGGGCGATGAACGATAGGGAGGAGTGGCGAGAGAGGGTCAGGGATATCCGTGCTGCCAGCACGATATGATGATGATGATACTTTTAAAAAAGCCACTCCAAATAAATATAAAACGCACAATTTTCCAAACAACAAACAATTTAACACTTACCCGGAAGATGACCAACGAAATGGTCGAAAGCGCTTGGGCTAATATAAGGGTTTTTTCTCCACCATCTCGACCCGGAAATATGAAGAATAGTAAGAAGACTTGAACATCTTCACTTGAAGACCATAAAAAAAGTAGTCCGTGGTATTTAACAGAACTAGTCTCGATTACAATTTGCTATCAATCTATATATATATATATATATATATATAATCGGATTTGGCATAAGATAGCTCACAAAGGTTAATATGCAAGAAAATACCAACCAACAGCGAAACCTTGTGTGCAAATCTCTTCAATAGCAGCGTTGTTATACGTAAAATTAACGTGGGCTACAAAGAATGAAGACAACGACAAGTTACGATACAAAGTGTTGAGGAAAGATCCATGCTTGAGCGCATCCGAAGCAAGGCCATTCGAAAGCAGAGTGGAATAAATGGATACAGAAAGAGGAAATTCTGTTTGGTCAGACAAGGTTCATAATCTACAGGTGGACCCACCAATTTGTCGAGTCGTATCTAAAAGAGACCGGAAATGACTACTCAAAAGACTTCCCGATGATATGAATGTGAAATTGTCAAGCGATTCTGGTCAATATCGGGAAGGGCGAGATCAAGAAAGAAATTGAAGCGCATTGTTGCCAGTGATGTAAAAACATTAGACAGTCTGGCCAATGTTTCACTTGAAATTATAAAATCCTAGTTGGTTGGTTGGTTGGTTGTATTTTATGGCATATCAACCCTTGTTGTTTATTTTATGCCAAATCCTGTTTACACATATAGATGTGTGGGGGTGCTCGTGTGTGATTTGTAAACGAATAGTTTATAGGTAATATTATATATTTAAACGAGCTCATTTATTTGCATACAGTTCAAAATATTTTAGTATGGATATTTAACACTAATATTTCTTGTGAAAATTATTTAATTTTTTCACACAGTTAAAAGGCTTCTCGCAATGCTATCTAATAACAATAATTTGATTTAATATCAGTTGTTTATTTGCACACAGTTAAATGGTTTTATGTATAGTAAACGATTAAATAGTTCTATTTGATTCATAAATTGGACCCTAACAGGTACAACCGCTCCGGGTGAGAATGGATCAGGGAGTAATGGCAATGAAGGGTCACTCAACATTCCCTAAAGCTCCACTACTGCATCCTCACCATCAGATGATTGAGTGCTCCATCCAGAACACTTGTTAAGGTCAGGGTCTTACAACTTTGTATAGATGCAGTCGGCTTGGTTTGGTTGGTTTGATGGCATATCAACCACTGTAGGTTATTTAATGCCAAATCCTCTTTATACACATATATTAAATACATATGATTTGGTTTGGTTGGGTTTTATGGCATATCAACCTTTGTTGGTTATCTAATGCCAAATCCTTTTTATGCACATATCTTAAATATATATGATTTGGTTGGGTTGGGTTTTATGGCATATCAACCCCTGTTGGTTATCTAGTGCCAAATCCTCTTTATGCACACATCTTAAATATATATGATTTGGTTTGGTTGGGTTTTATGGTATATCAACCCTTGTTGGTTATTTAATGCCAAATCCTATTTTTGAATATATATAACTTGTAAAGTCATTTTGTCGATACATTTTTAAAACGAGCCTGAGATCATACTTTTGTACACAGTTAAATAGTTTCAAGTATTTCTATCTAAACCGAATATTTCGATTTACGATTAATCATTTGTTTGCACACAGTTAAATGGTTTCAAATATTTCCATGTGACACAAACAATGTAACATCAGTTATCTGTTTACACACATTTAAATGGACATTCAAACATAATTTGTAATGTTGTATTGAATACTACGCGTATACATATACAAATATACATGGGAACATAATCAACTGATAATGACGACTTCAATAACGAACGAATACACTTCTTTATAAAAATATAAATCTCTCACACTTTATTTTCGAAAAGGTGATGTTTGTTGTGTGTGAAAAATGAGTGGAGACAGGGACGGACCGCTATATTGACCCAAGTTCTTCTCTCGACCATCGCAGCACTTCTTTCGCATCTGGGCTTGAGTTGCTCAACCGGGGTCACTAAGGGCCCAAAGCACTCTGTCTGCAGCTAGTTCTCACTTTGGCATCCTGTCTCTAACTGACTCGAACCGCTCTGCCAACTGGTTATATTATTTTCTAACGTCCACCTGCCTCCACTGTTCTTCCGCTTATTTACACAGGTGTATCTCTTGATTGACGGCTCGGTCAAGGGTCAATATATAACAGAAAGTGAATAGTTTGTCGGTAATTTTATTTTAAGTTAGTACTAATTTGTTTTCACTCAAGCATTGCTATTGTTCCTGCACAGTTAAATGGTTTCAATTATTGCTACCTAACACTTATAATTCTATTCTATATTTGTTTGCACACAATGAAGTGGTTACAAGTATTGCTATTTAACACTAACAATTTAATAAAGCATCAATCATTTGTTTACATACAGTCAAATTATCAAACAATTCTTTTTCAAACAATTCACTTTAGCATAAGTCATTTGTTTGAACGTTTTTTAAATGTCAAACATTTCTATTTGACCCGTAGGTAGAACCCTATTAGGTGCTACTTTCCCGGGCCAGAGTGGACCTGGGGGTGATGGCAAGGAACAGATCGCTTTTCCCAAAGCTCCAGCATTACTGGAACCTCGCCATAAGATTGTGTATGTCATAGCCAAGATACTTGTTGTGAGAGTTTACCCCTCTGTAGGGATGCAGTCGGTTTATTCTACAGCTCTGGTTGACTGGGCTATATCAAATCCTGGTATCTTTAGTTTCGAAGAAATACCTTTTTTTTTTAAATGACAAAATTCTGTTTAGGGTTGTTGCGTATAGCCATGATACAACTATACGTATACATAAACATGCGGAAACATAATCAACAATAATGACGAAAGAACACACTACTTTAGAAAAATATACCTCTCACAATTTATTCGAATGGGTTGCGAAAGGGTTGTGTGTGAGAGATGAGTTTGAGACGGAACAGACTGCAACATATTGACCCCAAGTTCCTCTGATTATAGCAGCACTTCTTTCTCATTCTGCGGAGCTGCTCAAACGGGGGTCCTGAGAGCCCAAGCCCTCTGCTGGGAGCTGGTTCTCACTGCCTCGAACTGCAACTCGAACTCCAACTGCACCTGACTCCAACTCTGAACCTGTATGTGGCACGGATTATATAATTGTTTGACACCCACCTGCTTCCTGTGAGCGTCGCATTTGCACCGAATTCAACCCATCCACGGTCAAGGTAATACCCTGATATCTTCGAGCGGATGCACCTGTTATTTGATTGACGACTGGGTCGAAGGTCAATATGTTACAGGGTGAACTAATCAGTGATAGTGTAGATTCAACTAATAATTAGGGGCTTATGACGTCTATAATGTCAAGAGTCAAGACCAGTAACAATATTTTTATATTATATAATTATTTACTAATATTCGTTTCATTTTATTTTTATTGAAACTGCTATATTGCCATTGTACGTAAACAGCACATATTGAAAATTTAATATCTACTTGTCAGAAAATCTGAATTTTAATAACTCAAGATGATTCGAATTCGACTCTTACAATAGATATACTAACATACTCACCAAAAGAAACACGCTTAAGTACATACGTGGAAATACATACATACACACACACACACACACATATATATACATACATAAATATTTATGCATGTATGTGTGTGTGTATATGGGTGTGAGTGATTTTAAGTGTGTGCTATGAAATGCGTCGCCTATCTCTTGTCTCAGCATTTGCACTCTTTCTATATATGAATGTGCATACGAATATATATATATATATATATATATATATATATATATATATATATATATATATATATATATATGAGAGATTTAACTTATATGCAAGGAGTAAACAGAAAAATGAAGATAATAGTTTACCAGCTTACATTATTCATAAGATTCCACCAGCTACGAAAAACCTAGCAGACGTTAAAATTAGGTTGGATTAATTTATAGAAACACCCTTTTCCTGGTCTCTTAATTTTTCTAATGCTTTATTGTTTTAACCCCCTTTACTTTCGTCTGAGAATTTAAATCTATCTCGGTTTTTCTTCTTTTTTTTTTTTCTTTTTTTTCATGTATATATAAAGACTATAATCCATATTTGCTGTTTTTCAACCTCAAATTAAAAATGTGAAGTCATCTGATGAGATGAAGAGTATAATGATATTCTTCACTGAAATAAATTTATAATGACAATTTAACCAGGTTTGAATTTTCTTCGAATTGCATTATATATATAGAGAGAGAGAAAGAGAGATAGAGAGAGAAAGACGGAGAGAGCTATTGTGGATACGCTTTTGCATATATGTATGTGTGTATGTTTGCTTACATAAAATATACATAAAGGGATAAAATATCTTAATAATCAAATTTTTCAAATTTTCTACGCACATGTTTACATGTACATATAATTGGTTGGATATGTTTTATGAGTCATCAAACGGCAAGTGGAGTTTATACACAAATATATATACAGTGTATCACCAAAGTGAGTACACCCCTCACATTTCTGCTGATATTTAAGTATATCTCTTCATGGGACAACACTGGCAAAATGACACTTAGACACAATGAAAAGTAGTCTGTGTGCAGCGTATATAACAGAGTTAATTTATTTTCCCCTAAAAATAACTCAAAATATAACCATTAAAAGCAATACCCCTGCCAACAAAAGTGAGTAAACCCCTAAGAAATTACACCCCTAAATGTCCAAATTGAGTACTGCTTGTCATTTTCCCTATAAAATGTCATGTGACCCATTAGTGTTACTAGGCCCATGTGCATAGGGAGCAGGTGTGTTTAAATTTGTAGTGCAGCTCTCACACTCTCTCATACTGGTCACTGAAAGTTCCAACATGGCACCACATGGCAAAGAACTCTCTGAGGATCTTAAAAGACATATTGTTGCGCTACATGAAGATGGCCATGGCTACAAGAAGATTGTCAACACTCCGAAACTCAGCAGCAGCACAGTGGCTAAGATCATCCATCATTTTAAAAGAGCGGGGTCCACTCAGAACAGGCCTCGAGTAGGTCGTCCAAAGAAGCTGAGCGCACGTGCTGAGCGTCACATCCAAATGCTTTCTTTGAAAGATCGATCTAGGAGTCCTGTCAGCATTGCTGCAGAGATTGAAGAGGTGTGGGGTCAGCCTATTAGTGCTCAGACCATACGCTGCACTCTACATCAAATTGGTGTGCATGGCTGTCACCCCAGGAGGAACCATCTTCTGAAGACGATACACAAGAAAGCCTGCAAACAGTTTGCTGAAGATATGTCAAGCACATGGATTACAGGAACCATGTCCTAAGGTCTGATGAGATGAAGATTAATTTGTTTGGTTCCGATGGCTTCAAACATGTGTGGCGGCGACCAGGTGAGGAGTACAAAGATAAGTGTGTCATGCCTACAGTCAAGCATGGTGGTGGGAATGTCAGGTACTGGGGCTGCATGAGTGCTGCAGGTGTTGGAGAGTTTCATTTCATTGAGGGAAACATGAACTCCAACATGTCCTGTGAAATACTGCAGCTGAGCAAGATCCCCTCCATCTAGAAACTGGGTCGCAGGGCAGTGTTCCAGCATGACAATGACCCCTATACACCTCCAAGACGACCACTGCTTCACTGAAGAGGCTGAGGGTAAAGGTGAGGGACTCCAGACTTGAACCCAATAGAACTTCTTTGGGGGATCCTCAAGCGGAAGGTGGCGGTGCGCAAAGTCTCAAATATCCGCCAGCTCCGCGACGTCGTCTTGGAGGAGTGGAAGAGCATCCCAATGGCTACCTGTGAAGCTCTGGTAAACTCCATGCCCAGGAGAGTAAAGGCAGTTCTAGATAATGATGGTGGCCACACAAAATATTGACAGTTGAAATGGTGCATGTTAATATTGACAACTTTCCCTAAGGCGTGTACTCACTTTTGTTGGCAGCGGTTTAGTTTTTAGTAGTTATATTTTGAGTTATTTTTAGGGGAAAATAAATCAACTCTGTTATATAAGCTGCACACAGACTACTTTTCATTGTCTCAAAGTGTCATTTTGTCAGTGTTGTTCCATGAAGACATATGCTTAAATATCTGCAGAAATGTGAGGGGTGTACTCACTTTGGTGATACACTGTATATGTGTGTATGTGTGTGTGTGCGCGCGCGCGTGTATGTGTGTGTGGTTTTATGCGAATTGTTGTTCGTAAACATTATTCTAAACGAGCCATATCTTATTTGTTTGTTTACAATAAAATGATTTTAAGTATATCTATCCAACACATATAATTCTATTTTATAGTATTCATTTGTTGCACATAGTTAAATGGTTTCAAGTTTTGCCGTTCGGCACTAATAATTCTTTTTGATATTATTAATAACCCCTAGTAAATGATTGAACAGTCCTATTTGACCCTTAGATGGGACACTAACCGGAACTACCTCACCTGGTCTGAATAGACCTGGGATTAATGTCAACGAGGCGGTATTCCATAATCCCCTTAAAGCTCTAGGACTGGAGCCTCACCATCAGATGAAGATTAGTGTCATATCCAGGATACACATAATGGATAGGTTTTACCCCTAAATAGAGGTGCAATCGGCGTATTCTACCGCCCCAGCCGATGGTGTAAGTGTACATATGAATATTTTTTTCATCATACAACGTGTGAAAGCACGTGCGATATCCTGTCCTCATCAGCCGCCAACCAGGGTGATAACATAGTTTCGGTAGCTCAAGGCAGTACTGTCACTCCTGGTGCTACCAAGCAGCTTTTGCTACCGGACGGGGTATTTAAAAGAAATATATATCTATATATACGCCAGATTAACTAAAAGCAGACATTACATTGGACGTTCGTTCATCTTCATTTTAGTGCAGCTGGTGATTTAAAAACGCGTTTACTTTAGGCCGTTGATGTCATAGTAACCGTTTCTTGATTTTTCGTAATCACACGGGAATGGTGGTTCCGCGTGCATTTCATTCATGTTGAAATCCCTTTTATATCCGTCATCTATTCGGTTCGTTTTCCTTCAGTTTTATCTTTTTTTATTCGTTACTGAACAAAAGCACTCGAGACAAACGTCATATATAATTCTGCTGAAAGATGTTATTTGTCGATCAATGGGTCCCTCACGATGGGTGGTGAGTCAAAAGAAAGCTCCTGGTCTAAGTTTGTCCAGATAGCTATCTGATTACCCTTGGGCCACTAAATTCTTGGCTTGCTAGGAATGTCTCCAGGACGCTGACGTTCAGCAATGGTCTCGTGAATACTGTGGGGGTAATCTTGATTCATAAGCCCATCATTCGATTTACATTCTCCGGTCGGAGAATTAAGTTGTTCGCACCAGCGCGCCTTGTGGATTCGTGACCCTCGCAAGCTGTTGAATTTTCTGCCGCAATCACACGTTATAGCCGGGTACATATCCAGATCGTTACCGTATGAGCAAGTATGATGGGTGATATATTCTCCCTCCCCGCTACAGACACCCTGAGGGCATTTCTCTTTCATTGTACTATCCATATTTGTTAAAATTCCTGTCTTAAACAATATAGACATCCTTCGTCTACACATTAATGGATTTATTCTTTCGAATCTTTCTACCTAAACTCAATAGAATCAATTTCGAATCCAATGTACTTAAATGTATTTAACTGCTGCAAATACTAATAGAATCAATTTAAAAATATACGTTATAACAATACACCAGTGTAAATAGTAAATGCTCAATTCTTTCATCGTCGTAATGAACATCCAAAGGTCACATCACTTTTGCAATATATATACCTCTGATTATGGCCCCAGATCGAGTAGAAAGTACCAGGCAACCGATTGATTATGGGAGGTTTATTAACCAATTCCCACCGGATACCATAAAATCGATGCGGCGACTCGAAAGGATAAATTAAAAAATAAGTACACAGAAGATGTCTACATTGTTTAATCAATTATGGATTAACGAAGAAATGCAGCCCAAATACACACACACACAGACACACACACACACACACACACACACACACATATATATATATATATATATAATGATAATAAATAAATATATATTAAATATATATTTAATCCATATTAAGTATATATTCAATACACGGAAAATATTGTATATATATATATATATATATATATAATATCCGAGGAAGATTAATTGGGAATGATTTTATTTGAGAATATATGAGGGGGGTCTTATAAATATCTAGGGGTGCTCGATGTATGATAATCCATATATGAATTTCTTACAGAGTGAATTTCCATACAATTGAAAAAAACTCAATAAACGTCGTTTGTCTATCATAAATTTATTTCAGCTAGACTTTACAGATAGCCGTCACACAATGGAGAGAAAAATTATATTTTTATGGACTCATTTAAAGAAAATAGTATAAATTTATAATAGCTAACTGTCAGTCTGTTGAGTTTTCCATTATATATATATATATATATATATATATATATATATATATTGTCATCCAAAGACAAACTTTTTCGTTGTATCACAACTCTTCATTGTGGTTAGACACACAAGATGCTTCAAGGTGATACTGAAACCCACCCAACTTGACGTTAGATTTAGTATCTTACCGCTCAGCCATTTATATATAAAGTTCTTGAGAGGACGTTGCTGAAATCGTTTGATATAAATAGAAGACAATGAGTATCTTTTATTAATTTTTTTTGCAGGGGAAAGTTTAAAGTTGACAAACGATGTACGAAGTGTTTTGAACAGCAGAATGAATGTTCTAAACTCGAGAGCATTACTTTTATGATCAAGCCAATCACTATTCAGCACCCTTTGTTTATTTCAAAAGAGTAATACAAGGGTTCAATCGAATAGCAGAACTTCTCCACCAACAATTTCATTTCTCAACAGAACATTCGTGTTTAAAACTTTTATATTAAAGTAAATTTAATTCTATTTCATTTTATTGTATTGTGACAGCAAATTGACTAAAATCCCAAAACGGGACTTTATTTTCGCACGTGTGGAGACGGGGCAGGTTGGCACTTGATCCCCTATATAATAAGTCCTCGTTCAGAGTTTTTCTCTCAGGCATATAAGAACTGGCAGATTACGTGAGGGATCAATTTAGGGCCAGACTGACCGCCGCTGGCAAGGGGTTCCAAATTTCACACTATCACACACCCACCAGGCCGCTAAACTTCTTTCCCCTAGATAATGGAAGAATATGGACCGATAGGTTTTAGTCGTAATATTATATTGTAGTAGTCGGCAACTCCGGTTTCCCGTGTGATATTTTAAAGGAATTAATAGGACAATTCTAAACAAGATAACATAAGGCGAATAGAAGCTGAAAAGGAAATGTGACAACAACAAATTCGTAGTAGAACGGCAAAGAACAACATAGACCACGCGGTAACATAAAAATACATGAATTCCTTTACTACAGTTATATACACCTTCAAAGTGTCAAAACATATAATAATTGGACAGTTCACTAATATGAATGTCTTTTCTCGACTTTTGCTTTTCTTCAAATTGAGAGAGAGAGAGAGAGTGGTATACAAAATTTGGGTATAAAGGAGAAACGTCCCAAAGTTACTTATCTTATTTTTCGATGGTGTTCCACTGGAGAATCTTTCTTCTTTCACGGGCTAATAGACTTTATTCTATTTTTTTACACTGGCTTGAAGAACCTGGGGTCCTTCGTGTCTCAGGTATACTTTTGTCTTCCACCCGGAGTAAAATGGCTATGGTTCGTCTGCCCGCTACCAACCCTGCTCAAAAACTCACTTTCTTCTTATTTACTTCCGCTGAGGGGAGGGGTCCCCACTTCCGTTTTGGGTTCCCGGCCAATCATTTGGCTCCTCTCTTCTTCCTCTTGGTGTCCGGCGACCTGGGTAAGGTCGCCAAGTACCAACATCTGTTTATCCCCTCTGTGACCTGCATTCCTCCTTAACGGTCACTTTTTTGACGGCTTGATACTGTCAATTCAAATACGAGGAGTAGTAATTTTATCTCCCTCCTCCCAGTGGGATATCGCGTGACAGTATTCATTCAGTAATGATTTACTAAGTGTGTTGAACAAAGGCATGAATATTTTGACACAACCAGAAGACAATTAACATTTTTTTATTTACTTTATTGTGGGATGAAGTAAAGAAATTTAAGAATAGATATACGAATTGTGTCGAACAGAGAGAAGTATGTTGAATACTATACACGTTTCATGACTCTTAATAATTCTTTTCTTGGTCGGGCCAAGAACTTTTTAGCAGTTGCGAAACAGAAGCTGCGATAAAAAGTATGTGAAATAAGATTTTAAAAGACTTGTTCGAAATCAATAACAATTGTCCAGGCTTCATCAGAGAATTTCGAACCTTATGACTGTTACATATTGATCGTTGACCGAGTCGTCAATCAGAGATTTCTCTGGACAGGACACTCATGGGTAAATAAGCGGAAGCAGTCACATGGTTGACCGGAAGTCGTGGGCGCTATGAAATGATATATACAATGCTGTGTGAGGGTCCAAGACAGGTTGCGTCAGTTGAAGTCTGTGTGAGTCAGTGCCAGCTTGCAGTCACGGAGAGCGCCCTGCTGGGAGCAGCGACCTACAGCGGCCTCCGGTTAAGTATCCGGGCCGAGAAGCACAAAAAGTGCTAAACGGGGCCTTGAAGATAACATAGCGTGGTATGGTCAAGAGAAGAAATAGTTGTGAGTCAAAATAGCGGTCTGTCTTTATGTCCTTTCTCCGTCTGTCTTTCTCTCACACTACAAAGATTTGACCCCTTTTGAAAGAATAAAAAGACGTATATATTTTTATAACCGAGTGTTGTGATCCTAACCTCATCGTGCTATATAATACGACATTTTATTACAGGTTGTGTATACAGTGCAAAAAATAAATAAGTTAGCAGTGTATGGGATTCGTTCAAGTAAGAAATATTAATAAATGGTTACATTTGAATGACTTATTCTCGTTGGCCTTCCTAGCCAAATCGCTAAGTCATCATTATGAATAGACATGTTTCCAAGGTTTTGTGGAAGCTCCAACTTTCTGTAGATTTATCCTTTATTTTCCATTTGTTTAAGGATTGTAGAATGATGATGCGTTGCGATAGAAAATAACAAAGATGAAAGAAATAAATATATATCATGATTTTTGTATGTATTTTTGTCATTGATATATATATATCGGTGACGTTAAAGCAAACGCACACACACACACAAGCACACGCACATACATATACATAATACATTATCATGCTACTCCTTTTCGAGTTTTTCACACCACTGAAGTTTGAGTGACAACAAGTCTCCCTAAGTCTCCAGCAGTCTTCTCAGTATTCTGGCTGATCTTAATAATGCTGTAGTTTTGATTGATCTCTACTCGTCCTCTTATTTCCAAATCCTCCAGTTCCTGTATTAATCCTGTGGTAACTCTACTTAGAGCACCAATAACAATTTGTATCACGGTCATTTTATGTCCACAGTTTTTTCAATTCACCAGCTAGGTCCAGGTACTTATCTTTCTTTTTTTTTCTTCTTTAAATTTTACTCTGTAGTCAACCGGGACAGTAAAGTCAACAATTAAGCAAGTTCTCTTTTTCCTTGTTAATTATTACTAGGTCTGGTCGTCTGGCCGAAATTAGGTGATCCTTTTGTATATCAAAATCCCAGAGAATCTTGTGCGTTTCATTCTCCAGGACAGATTCTTAATTGTGGATATACCATTTGTTCGTATAGTCAAATTTAAATGTCTTGCGTAATTCTCGGTGGATCGCCTTGCGCGCCAAGGTGTGTCTAGTCTTAAAATGTTTCTGAGTTAATTTGCTGCACTCGCTAATCATGTGATTGATCGTTTTGTTTCTATCACCACATAATCTATATCTGCTGTTTTGTTGCGTCTTATCTATTCTTGCTTTGATTATTATTATCATTATTATTATTATTAGTTTTTCATGCGAGTTCTGTTGGTCTTTGCCTGTTATTGTAGTGCTGGATGATTTCCATCCTTCTTCTGATTTTTAGTTCTTCTAGTCTCTTTTCCAGGCTTTTAGGTACCGTTCCAAGTGCGCCGGCAACAACTGATATCACCGTCAACATCATGTTCCACAGTTTTTTCAACTCTCGGGCAAGATCCAAGCATTTGTTTATCGTTTCTCCTTTAAACATTTTCCCTTTGGAGTCCGTTGGAACAGCAAAATTCATTAGACAAGTTTTTTTCTTGTTAATAATCACTAGGTTTGGTTTTCTGGTCGGGATTGGGTAATTGTCAATATCTCAAAATTCTAATAAATTTTATCAGTCTCCAATGTGACATTTGCATGTACATTGCTTCAATGACGGATAATAGTTTGTTTATATACTATACAGTAATAAGGTCAAATCTCTTGCAAAATTCCCATTGGATTACCTTTCCCAACCAATTATTTCTAGTTTTGTATTTTTTGTAATAGTTTAATGCATTCGCTTATGTTGTGATTAACCGTTTAATCTGTTTCCATACATTCTACACTTGCTATTCCGTCTCTGCATAACCTACACTTACTATTCTGTCTCTACATAACCCTACACTTGCTATTCTGCCTCCACATATTCTACACTTGCTAGTCTGTCTCTACATAACCTACAATTGTTAGTCTGTCTCTACATAACCCTGTACGGGCTATTCTGTCTCTACATAACCCTACACTTGTTATTCTGTCTCTACATAACCCTACACTTACTATTCTTTTGCATATTACCAATTTTTGCGTTGATACGATTAGTTTTTAGGTATTATTTTGTTTTGCAATTAAAAGGGATTTAGTTTTTCTTTTCAGGTTTCCCCTTCTTAGCCATGTTCAAATCATCTCGTTTGCAATCTCTCCAGTTTTCCGCTTGAAGTATCCGCACCGTCGTTTTTATTCCTATTTTAGTTTCCTAGGTATTGTTGTTTTACTGTTTGTTCTAAAGTTATATATATATATATATATATGTGTGTGTGTTTGTGTGTGTAATTATTTCTAATTTACTTTTTGTGTATTCCTCAAGTCCTCTAATTATTATTATTATTTCTATTCCTTGAGAGCTTTTCACATCAGTGTTAGCTGATGATCTTTCTCTGGTGTCTGAGTGACAACAAGTTTCCTCAAGTTTCCAGGATTCTTCTTAGTATTCTGGCAAAAGACTGCAATGCTATAGTTTGGATCGTCTCCACTCGTCCTCAAGTTATTTTGCCAATCCTTTGGTGGTACAAAGAGCCCCAATTAAAATTGGTATAAACGTCATTTTCATGTTCCACATTTTTTTCAATTCCCTAGCAAATTCCACGTACTTATCCTTTTCTCTTTCTTTCAATTTTACTTTTTGATCAGCTGGGACAGTAAAATCCACAATTCTGTAAGTTCTCTTTTTTTTTTTTCTTTTTTTTTTTTTGTTCTTGTTGATTATAAGGTCTGGAAGTTTAGCCGAGATTTGGTAATCCGTTTGTATCTCAAAAGTATTATTATTATTATTAAGGAAATAATCCAACAAGCAACTTTAAATATCATAGCCTCTTGATTATCAGGTGAAGTTTTTTTAGTAATTAAACACGTATCTAACGATAGGTGTTAGCTTTTCAATTGCCAAAATTTCCCCGAGGATCAAAATTTTAGAAAACTTTATTCATTTTATCTACTTTTCTTTTTTATTAGCAGATTGGCTCGCCGATATCATTATATTGACATCTATTTTATTTGCTACTGTTAGCACTACTTGTTTATTTTCAAATGACCTGTATTTGTCTTTATTTGAAAGTATATATATATATATATATCGAAAATCAACTGATTCCCATAAAAAAGGGTTAAATCAAGTAAAAAAAAGGCTCAAGAAGCTCTAAATTTTGTATATGTAATTTTGGTTTTGTTGACTAATCGGCATCTTCGTTTGGTATACCTCCCATTTTTTAACAATTTTTGAGGTCGCAGACGATAATATTTGAACTGCCACGTAAGTTTTGAAGGAACAAAACTCAACATAATTTGGAAAATCTTTTCCTTCCTAGAATCTAATAAATATTTTAGAATCATAGATGAACCGATCTACTTTTTACCAAATTTGAAGCCAATTTAAATCTGATAAATAAAAACAAAATTTGAGTAGAAATACAAACAAATCTGTATCTACTAAAGTTTTTGCTATTTTATCACTTTATTTTCAGTTTTGTGTTGTAACGTCGGAAGAGGTAAATAAAGACAGTTCTATAATTCAATAAATTCTATTCTTTTCACTTGCGGGAAAAGTTTGTTGATAAACATCAAAAGTTACCTTGTCTTTTCTTGGCAGAAAAGGTAGCAAAGATTAAAGCGTTATATGCACCAATGAAGAAAAAAGTTAATAGCAGTTCGAATTGTTTAAAATCTTGATAGTATATTGTGTATAATAAAAATTTATTTCGAAGAAAAAATCAAATCGACCACGTGCGGACTTGAGTTGGCCGGAGTGGAGAAGGGAGAAGGGATCCCAGACAGTGCGGCACCAGAAAGTGACTTCCTCCTTTTGTCAAACGATTCTGTTACCCTCAGTACTAATTCAGGGACCGAACTGTAAAGGCACGATGGGTTTCGTCACTCGCTTCTTGAATGAAGCTTCCCAAAAAATAAAGTAAAAAAAAAACAAAAGTCGACTTCTGAAATTCTACCAAGTTAAAAGACTGAAAAATAATTAAACCGAAAATTCTGCTGAACCTTGAAGAAGACTTAAAATTTAATGAACTCTGAAACGTTTCTAAAAAACAAAAAAGAAAAGAAAAATACTCAAATTCGAAGAACTTTGTTTCCTGGACACTTTCTCAGATAAGTTCCAGCAAATTGTACAAAAAATTTGCAATACTTAATCTTTTCTATCCTTTTCTTTCTCGTTTCTTTTGTATAAAATTCTCTTTTAAAAACTTTATTGTCTGTGTTATCTTTTCGAATCAGTATCCGAACTAGAAAGCTGCGGAACTTATTGTTTAAAGTTACTGTTTAAACTTACCATTTAATGGCACACTAAAGACACCTAAAAACATTACACAGTTAAATACTAAACTTGGCTTTAGTGTCACTCACTTCAATTAATTTTATTCCCTCAAAATTCCTTTATATTGAAATTTTATCCCTATAAAATGTCTTTAGTATGTGTAAAAGATCTTTGTGTGAGTATGTGACATTGTGGGTGGAAAGTATGTTCATGAGCTGATGAGTAAGTGTGAAATAGTTGATTATTAGCAGTAGAGAATTAAATATCATCAGCAGCATAGCTATTGAGAAAAAGGGGAAGGAAAGAATGTTGGATTTTCATTCAAGAGAAAAAAAAACGAAAGTTTTGAGTAGATATAGATTCATTTCTATTTCTATTCAAAACTTTCGTCTTTATTTCTCTTGAGTGAAAATCCAATATTCTATTCCTTCAAGATGGTATTTAATTTCAATATTGCTTAATTATTTTTCACGTGCGAAAATCTCTTATTCAGCCTTTTCCTCGATAGAGATTCTGCTACTGATATATCATATGCTGTTGCTGATAATGAGCTATTTTACACTTACATATGAGCGCATAAAAATAATCCCCCCACCGCGCCACAGACTGACATACAGTTGGCAACCTTAGTCGAAGGTGACCCAAATGCTCCCTTTTCAATAGCTACTACATCGTAGTGTAGGGGAGGGCGCTACTCCATCCTTGGATTTCTCCACTTTACCCTTGATTCTTACTTTATAATGCTGAATACTAAACAAGGCAGAACTAAGAACCATTTTTTAGGTCTTTGATATGACACGACTTGGAATTGAACACAGGGCTCCCGGATCATTGCCGAACACTCCACTCATTATACCAATGGCCCGTTCCACACAAAAGTCATTTATACTCTTAAAATGTATTATCTCGATTTAAAACAATGAAAACTGCATTTAACTTATTTCTTCTTGATATCATATCGGGACATATTTTACTCTAAATTTTATTACATATTCTTCAAAGAAAAGACTTTATAACTTTGGCTGTTTAAGTTTTTCAATCAACCCCCGCGAGAGGGTTCAATCCGCGGGCGGAGGTTCAGCACTCTCGCAAGGAATAACCGGTTGCCACTTATGCGTAATTCAAAGTTCTTCTAATGAATTGAGCACTACAGTAGCTGTTAAACGTATATATATAAAAAAAAGTATATACGTAAAATACTTTCGCTTGCGCTGAGATTGACGATGGTTGTGTGTGAGATATTTGAATGTCGTAAAGTCAGCTGGGTTTCGATCCCAGCTTGAAGCATCTCGAGAGTCTAGCCACACTGATGAGTTGTGGTATAACGAAACAGTTTCTCTGTCGATGACAATATATATATATATATATATATATACATTGAGTTGAACCAAAAAAATTAGACGTGTTGAATACTCATTTACCAAAGGACTGACAACGTGAAACTCATGAGTTTTTATCCTGCTTTATAATCATCTTTTTTTATACTTGAAATATATTTTGATATGGTTCTGTATTTTTGTGCATTGAGTACTGTATAGATTTAACAGATTAAAAACAGTTTTAGCATTCAATTTAAATCATAATTATGATTAAAATTTTATGTTAAAAGCGTTTTAATGCATCAAAATATAGAATAATATCACAATATATTACAAGAACACACACACACACACACATATATATATATATATATACACAATGGTCAGTCAGAAAATAAGGGAATTTTTAGTATCTATTTTAGAAAAAGAAATGTTTTCAGCTTTTAATGTAAACACTGGATTATTTGCAATTGGTTTATCGCAAAAATTATTTTAATCTCAATAAAATATTTCTCTTGACTTAATTCAAAATGGCTATGAATAAAAAAAAGAAAAGAATATATATATATATATATATATATATATATATATATATATATATATGGGGGGGGTAAAAAAGAGTATTTTTCATGCGTGCAAAAGAGACAGGGAAAAGTGAAAGTGTTTGCGTTCAATTTGACATGCTGACTAAGGAGGAGTTATGTAAATATTTATCGAGGAGTTCGTAGTGAAACACGGTGACCCGAGTTCACATCCTTGACAAGGATGTTTGTATTCCCCATAACGCTAATACCCTTGGGAAAACTTATTAATGTAATTATTCTCTCCCTCCTCAGTTAGCTATAAATCGCAAAGCAAACCTTTAACCTTAGTATGGCAACTGGTTTAGGTGAAATATAATTCTGAATTCAAACCAATAAATCGCAAAGCAAACCTTTAACCTTAGTATGGCAACTGGTTTAGGTGAAATATAATTCTGAATTCAAACCATGTGACCTTGTGTTGCATCTTGCTCGGGGAGGAGGGGTTGGGTAAGTACAATCCTTAGAACCCCGTGGGTCCTCAATTGGTTGGAAATTTTAAATGTTGTAATCTCCCGTTTAACAGCATTATTGGCTGTATAGTATCTTGGCAACAGAGATGTAGAAATGGGGATTCTGCAGCTTGGGTGTACATAATTCTTGGCAGCGTAACAAATGACGGGCGTTGAGATTTTGAGCCATCATCAATTCATATCTATCTATCTATCTATCTATCTATCTATCTATGTAACTGTAATTGGTTTATCCTAACACTATAAATGTGGATGACATTAAGAATCTGACACACTACAGTAGTAATAAACCCATTCAACGAAGACTGTAGAATACAATGTCTGCATTTCTGTGGAGAGGTAAGCTCCTTCCCCCCTCCAAAATGTCCTGGATATGACACAAAACTGCATCTGATGGTGTCGCTCCGATCGTGGAGTTTTAGGGAATGTGGAGAACCTCTTCATTGCCATTACTCCTAGGTTCACTCATACCCGGAATGGTAGTACCTGTTAGGGTCCAGTCAATGGGTCAACGAGAACTAGTCTTCTGGGTATTACCTTAAACTGTATCTGATCATGAGGCTCCAGTCATGGAACTTTGGGGACTGTGGAGAACCCCTTTATTGCTATTACTCCCAAATCCACTCAGACCCGGAGTGGTAGTATCTGTTATGGCCCAATCTATAGGTCAAATAGAACGTGGTTTGGGTTTGATACTATACGACCTGATGGTGAGGATTAAGTTCTGTAGCTTTGGAGAATATGAAGTACCACTTTATTGCCATTCTGTCTTGAAGTTGTAGTACTTGCTACATTCTCATCTATGGGCCAAATAGCAATGTTTAAACACAATGGACGATGTTAAATCAAATTTTTAGTACTTCATAGCAATATTGGAAACCATTTAACTGTATTCAAATAAAACTATTTATATTAGATAGCAATATTTGAAAGTATCTAACTGTGCAAATAAATTATTAATACTAAATAGAATTATCCGTGTTAGAAATATTTGAAAACTTTTAACTCTGTTAAGAAATGATCTCTGGCTTGATTAAAATGTTGCTACAAACTATTCGTTCACAAATTAAATATATTATATATATATATATATATCTTTAAATAACCTACAAGAGTTAATATGCCATAAAACCCAATCAATGAACCAACCAATTACAGTTGTAACGTTCTGAAAGATTACTTTTAGTTTTTATGCTGCTCTGCTGTTGAGCACTTTTAATTTATTGACATTTTATAAAGAATTGTTTGTTCTCATATATATATATATATATATACATATATATATGTGTGTGTGTGTGTGTGTGTGTGTGTGTGTGTGTGTGTGTGTGTGTGTGTGTGTGTGTGTGTGTGTGTGTGTGTGCGTATATTTCATTCATGGAATTTAGACAGCGACCATATTATGTTGCACTTGGTTCGACACAAAGTGATTTAGTGACAACCAACACTGTTATAATATATATATATATATATATATATATATATATATATGTGTGTGTGTGTGTGTGTGTGTGTGTGTGTGTGTGTGTGTGTGTGTGTTAAACCTAACATGGCCTATATCAGGAAATAACGCTTATAAATCAAAGGAAACTTTGGAAAAACATAATGAGCTTATATAGGAGGACGTTAAAATGTAAGCTTTTAAAAACAAATATGTGGGGGTTTGTTTGGGTTTTTACTTGGTTAGTTAGTTGGTTGGTCGGTCAGTTGGATGGTTGGTTGGTTGTATTTTTTGAAATATTCATTGCTGGACGAAAAGGAAAGTTTTCCTCGAAATAGCAAAACAAAAAAAAACCTCATATTTATCTTTAGATATTTCTATTCCATCTGCCTTAGATGTCAGCACATAATCAAAACAATGAAAACTGCATTTAACTTTTTTCTTCCTAAAATTATTAGTAGTATTTCCCTAAATGGCCAAGTTATTTTAAACAAATTTATATAAGAAGCATACATTGAATCTACACACACACACACACACGCACACACACACACACACATATATATATATATATATATATATATATATCAGTTTCGGTTTGGTTTCTTTGTTTAATGGTAAATCAACCTTCGTAAGTTATTCAATGCCAAAGCCATCCTAAAAGAACAGCAGTGATACTATTTGACCTATAGCTGGGAGGATAAGAAGATTCATCCCTTTCCGAGAGTGATTATCCGAAAGTGAGCTTATTAGCTCGACTAGGGTTCGAACTCGCTTACTTTGAGTCTGCAGTCCAGAACGTTAGCTATACGCCACTAGGACTACTCTACTACTCTAATGTATATGATAGACTCTCCCGTCGATCCCGACGTAAGAGGAACAAACAATTTGGATAAAGATTCGAAGTGTTGGACAACACAAGTGATTTGTTTATTGTGATGAGTGTTTGAGTAGAACCAGCCACACTTCTTAAATAAACTAGAAACAGAAGAATGGCACAACAATGTGCCAGATTCTCTTAGATAATATTATTTATTTTTTTTAATTCAGATTTTTCCTTCTCCCAGATCGGCTGTCCTACGAAAGCTAGAGAACCCAATCTCTCTCTCCCTCCTCTCTTACGCTCTCTCTCTCTATATATATATGTACATATATGTATGTATATTGCAACGCTCACATGTGTATTATAAGAAGAAATAATTGACAGACAACTTAAGAAAAGCATTAGTATATCATTCCAACTGAAATTAATACATTAATAGAAAATAAGACAAGCTGAAGATTGTTACAATCCGAAACATTAATTATCTTGTCGAACAATAACAGAATCAGTTTGAGCCAAACTATGACTGAAGTCAGGGTATTTGTTTGGTATCCCCATACCAAAGCGTGGCATAAGGTATTTTCAACGTGGGAGCTGGACGCTGAGCCATATCCCAGACATGCTCCTTGGCTCCAAAAATACCTCGGGTCCCGTCAACATTCTCCTAAAAAGGACACCTCAGGCGCCCAGCGATAAACCAAGCCCCACCGAAACAAGTGACGGCCTGGAGGATGGCCCCCAGAGGTCTCAGCAATGTGACACGAATGGTGGGTCACTCTGGCACCCATGGCAGGCAACATTGACCGACAATTTATGACTGAAGTTCTCTCTAACAGCACTGATACCTCTATTTATACTATCTGGAGGTCATCCACAGACAGATCTGTTTCGTTCTATCAGAACTCATCAGTGTGGCTAGACAGTATCTTCCCGTAGCTGGGATCGAAACCCGGTTGACTCAAACGTCAAATCAAAGCTTCTAACCATTCAACCACGAAGAGATATTAGCTGCGAAGTAAATTTTAAACGGTTATGAATCACAATTACTATTGTTTACATACATCCGTTCAACGGTAGCCGAGACCTCAATTCAACTACGAAGAGGCTTGCAATAGATGCTAATGGCAACACGATTACTTCTTCGCCAGAGAACTCTTATGCTACATATTTAATTAAATCCCTAATTTGTGCGTATTTGTGGGTTTGTGTGAATTTGTCTCTGTGTGTCTCTGTGTGTTTGTGACTGCTGCGTGTGTATGAAGATATGGAAAAGGAGAAAACATGTAATGTATTCACATAAATGCACATTATATACACATATTTCCCCTCTACATCACTAAAGGCTGATGGAACTTGAATGAAAATCATAGGACTTCGCGATCCAAAATGATAGTAAAAAAAAGCAAATGATCAGATATAGTAGTTAAGGACTATAAAAGAAAAACATGCCCTCTAATTAATATGTCATTGCCAACAGATAATAATATATCAGTCAAAGAGTATAATAGATAAGTAAATGAAAAGACATGGCAATAGAAATTGACAAAAATGTGTTGCCTTAAAACTACCACTGTGCCAGTAAAGGTAGGAGCCCTGGGTATGATCAGGGGGTGTCCTTGTGGTGTAATGGTTAATGCGATGGACTGCGGAATCGTAGTTAGCGAGTTCGTACTCCAGTCACGCTATTACATTCACTTTCGGGCAAATACTCTTTGGAAAGGTATGAACCCCCTTATCCTCCCTGCTATGGGTTAAATAATACCACTACTGTTCTTCTAGGAGAATAGCTCTGGCATTAAATAACCTACAAAGATTGATATGCCATTAAATTAAGAAACCAAACCAAACCAGGTATGATCAGGAAAGATACAGGTAAACACATAAAAAGATACCTGGCAATCCTGGCCTATATGAAATACAAAAAAATGCACTTTGCAGAACTGCTCATCTCCTTAGGAGAGTAATATAAATTTGAGTGGAAAAATGAATATAAAAGAAACAGCAAAAACATAGAATATATATAATCATTACCTTACAAAGCACTAGAGCTTGAATAAAGACACGATGAAAGAGTGTAAGAAACAGAAAATAAAGCTAAAAATGTAATGATAATAATAAATGTGTGTCTGTGATTGAATGACAGAAAGACAAAATAAAAACTAAAAACGTGCTCGATACTTCATAAGTATATATATATATATATACCGACCCATTGGTTGAGTATTCGCCAATGGGCGGGGAGACTAATGTTCAATCCCAGGTCGAGTCATACCAAAGATTCAAAAAATGGCGCTTGATAACTCCTTGCTAAAGACTCAGCATTATAAGGTACGTTACAAGGGTAAAGTGGATCAATCAAGGAAAAGAAGTAGCACCCTCCCCAACACTTCGGTTTAGTAGCTATTGAAAAGGGAGCTTTTGGGTAGCCCTTGACTACGGTCGCCAACTTTACTTTCTATATATATATATATATATAACGCCAAATTAAGTCATTTTGATAAAAGTTTCAAACAATTCAGTCTAGCATAAGTATAGTTTTTTAGTTTACACACAGTTAACTGCCGAAACAGTTCTATTTCAAACCATTCAGTTTAGATTAAGTACGCAGTTTAAACACACTGTTAAATGTAAAAATTGTTAATTTCTAATAATTCAATTTAGCGTAATTACACAGTTAAGTTCTATTTGACCCATAAATAAGACCCTAACAGGTGCTACCTTTATGGACTAAAGTGGACAAAGGAGCGATGGCAATGAAGGGATACTCCGCATTTCCCAAAGCTCCAGTATTACTGGAGCCTCATCATCAGATTGTTTAGTGTCATATGCAGGACACTCGTTGAGGTAGTCTAACACATCCGAAGAGATGCAGTTGGTGCGTTCTACAACCCCCGCCGACTGGGCCAACACACAAAGGTATGTAGGTGTCACTACGAAAGGCAATACGCTTAATTTGTTTATTTTTATTTAGTCTTCGAACTTCGGATCAAATTCGAGCAAATCCTCTCCTTTCTTTAACGCCTCTCAGTTACAGCTTCATTGGTTTTATGAGCAAAAATAAAAATATGTTATGATTTGGATATAAATATTTTATGATTTTGATATAAAAAATTTGTGCATAGCAGTAAATATTCTATGCCATTATTTTGATGGTATCACTTGAAAGTGATCCACTTTAAAAAAAATATATTTATGATTTAAGTGGCTTCAAAAGAATCACTAGTTTCGGTCTACAATTTCAACTACGTAGACATACAATTAATTATCTAAGTGAATAAGAAAAATTAATCAAATATCGATTTGATTAATTTTTAATCGGTGCAAAAATATCTTTTGAACTTATTTAAAAGAAAAGAAAATGTCAGATGCTCATTCTTGGGTATGAAAGACTTTGTTTAAATTGCTTGAGTCGCAAGAAATTATCGAGAAAGTCAGAGCAAAAGATTAATAGCAACTGATAAATATCATCTTAACTATAGATTCTCATTTTCCTGCTACTCAAGTTTCACGAAAGATAGACATCAAAATAAGAGACTGCACTATATATATATATATATATATATATAGTGGCGGTCATAATGTTTAGAACGGCATATTTTCGTCAGAAAAAGTAGGTATAACTTTTTATCAAAGTTGTTTTTGATTCTATAATTTTGACAGACAATAAATACGATATTAATTGTTATTCTGTGAAAAATTTTGGTGTTATTTTAGATGATAATAAAAAAAAGTATTAAATGATTTAGAGATTTACTGCAAAACCCAGGGCAGCCAAAATGATCAGAACGATTGAAAAAATGAACAAAATATTCAAATATGACCGAAAATACAGGAATTATTTAAAATTTAGTGTGAAGCCCTTTAGCTTCAATCACACTCTGACATCTTCGGCTGCATGAAGAAATTAATTTATTGATATCTTGTCGAGTGATCTTATTCCATTCTTCCTGAAGGGCATTCCATAATTGCTCTGTGGTTTTTGGATTTCTGGCTTTAGAACGTTCTCATAGAGTCGTCTACACATTCTCAATAGGATTAAGATCTGGGCTTTGAGAAGGCCAATCCATAACAGTAACATTTTCTGCCTTGAGGAAGTTCATGACTACCATAGCCTTGTGACATGGGGCATTGTCCTGCATGAATATGGAAGGTTGCTTAGTTGAATTTCTCAGCACAGGCAAGACATGATCTTTTACAAGTTGTTTATAAACTCCTGCATTTACCTTTCCTTGTAATCGCACCAAAGAGCCCACACCATCTTCAAATATCATCTCCCAAACCATGACACTTCCTCCACCGAATTTAACACTAGCCTTAAGGCACTTAGGCGACAATTCTTCACCTACTTTTCGACGAACGTACGTTTTCCTATCTTAGCCAATTAACAAAAACTTAGATTCATCACTGAAATGCACCGTTTGCCATTTTTCTTGAGACCATAACACATGTTCGTTGGCAAAAGCAAGACGACACTTTTTATCCTTGGAGGATATTAGTGGCTTCACTACAGGTGCTCTAGCTAAAAGTTGTTGTTCAACTAAACGACGAGACAGTCTTCCTAGATAAAGGTTTTCCCCGTTGAATGCTCATTTCCCGAGAAACAGCAGCAGCAGTTTTAATTCGGTCCATTTTAACCAACTTTACCATAGCACGATCTTCTCCCTTGGTCGTTATTCTTCATCTACCTGTTGACTTTTTTGCTTCAGACGAACCATAATCATAGTAGACCTTAAGAATACCGTGAACAACACTTTTTAACTTGTTTACAATCTCTGAAATAGCCCCAATACTTAGATTATCCTTCATTAGAAGCCTAACAATTTCTTTATTTTCTGTAATATTTGAATATTTTGTTCATTTTTCAATCGTTCTGATCATTTTGGCCGCCCTGAGTTTTGCAGCAAATCACTAAATCATTCAATACTTTTTCATTATCATCTCAAATAACACCAAAATTTCATAGAATAACAACTAATATCATATTTATTGTCTGTGAAAATTATAGAATCTAAAACAACTTTGATTTTGGGGATTTGGAGAAAGCGGAGCACCCCTTCATTTCCATTACTCCCAGGTTCACTCTGGCCCGGCCTCGTAGCTCCTGATAGGGCCTATCTATGGGTTAAATAGAACTAACGGCATACTTATGCTAAACTTAATTGTTTGACTAAACTGAATAGCTTAAAAGAGAAATGTTTTTGACTATTAAACTACTTACGTTTAAACTGCATGCTTATGCTAAATTGAATTGTTTGAAATGGAACTGTTTTGACACTGAAACTGTACTTACACAAAACTGAATTCTTTAATATAGAACCGTTTTGACATTTAACTTTGTAAACAAAATCTGTATTTATACTAAACTTAATTAGCTGAATTAGAGCTGTTTGACGAAACTGAATAGCTTGAAATAGAAATGTTTTTAACGATAAAAATCTGTACTAATGCTAAACTGAATTGTTTGCATAAAAGTGGATTTGGCATTAAATAGCCTACCAAGGTTGATATGCAATAAAACCCAAACAACCAACCAACCATATATACACACACTCGAATTCGTATATTTTTATGGATACGTATATATACAGGTCGCTTTTTTATATATTTAATGATTGATTGATTTTAACGGCGTGTCAACCCATCTAGGAGTAATGACAATGAAGGGGTACTCTATACCATCTTGATCTACAAAAGTAGAATCTCACCATCAGATGCGCTTAAGTGTCGTATCCAGGATACGTCTTTTTGGTTGGGAGGTCTTACACTCCTCTACGGTATATAGTCAGTGTATTCTAAGATCCACTAATAGGGATTTCTATATTTCGGGATAATAAGCAATGCGAGATTTCATTCTTAGCACTTGGAAACCATTGCAACCAAATTACATCGTCTGTTCTAGTTGATAGCATATTTAAAGGTTTTAGTGAATCCGAAAAATCTAAATTTTAGCCTTGCCTAAACTGTCATTGTCAGCCAGTTGGCACGAATTTTAGAAGTCAGCACGCGAACCAAGACAGATGATAGACAATTAATCAAGTTTTGCCTGGGTTAAAAATATTTCATCTTTCAAGTTCTCTTCTTCGCGTCTTCGCGCGGTTTTCACAAAAGCTGATGGAAGAAACCATTAAGGTGCGTTAAATGTCGACTGGGCCGTTACTTTACTCATATTTGCCGCATTTCAGTATTCAAATAAATTGAAATTCAAGATCAGGAAAGGGGTCACGCTTCCTCTCTAGTAAAAGAAAAACAAAAGGACTGTTGATGAATGGTGTGCGTTTAGAATCCTATATGGCAGACGGTGATGACGTAATTCTCTGTGCTATTTGAATCTCAATAAATTCTATCAATTTTTTTCTTTCGTTCTTTTATTGTTTCTTTTTTTTTTTATTGTGGTTTCTCTTTTTTCGGACAATCGCCAAGATATTTTTGTTTAATTCATTTAGTGAACTTGGTTCAGTGACTGAATTTCGTTAGACTGAGATCACGAATTAATTTGAAGTCAGAAATGGGTTCTGATAGGCACTGTATATGGCAGTCGTGAAAATTACTGGACGTTTACCGATTTATTGTTGAAAAATGGAGATTTTTTGGTACCAGCTATTCTAAAGGAAGACTTGCTAGAATCAATAAAGCATGAACACGAATATTTCAGTGAATATATTTCCTTTTTCTTTTGGAATTAAGTAATTTCTTGATAGATAGATAGATAGATAGATAGATATCATCATCATGTCGTGTTGTTAGAACGGATTTCCCAATATCTCTCTCTCTCTCTCTCTCTCTCTCTCTCTCTCTCTCTCTCGCCATTCGTCCCAATCATCCATCGCTTCCGACAGATCTTCTTGACTACACCCTGTGTCCGTTCAGAGCTGTTGTTAATAAGTTTTAACTTCTCGTCCAACACTTGCTCCTCCGTGTGAAAGAGTCCATTGGAGAACGTCATTTTTGAGTTTGTCCTTACTTTACCAGCAGTGTCCTGCATGTCTTGTTCGTCTAGTTTGGATTGTTTTAGCGATGGGATGTCGATGGTCAGACAACTGCTGTTTCATGGAATAATTTGTTCAATATAGTACTTAGCATTTGTGTGCAATTGCAGTCAAGATTTTTCTTTAAATGCTTAG
>OY757918.1:48348479-48350979 GCA_963585895.1 Sepioteuthis lessoniana | reverse complement strand
CCGTATTTGAATATTCAGAACATTTTGTTAGGAAGAATGGGAATTGGTCTTCTGTTTATTTCAGTGAAGAAAGCAAATTCAGTTTACTTGATTTTTTAAGGAAGGCGGTGTGAATTTATGCATATGCAAATTCTAATTTGTATCTAAATTTAGTGAAGCAATATTGCTTTCATTATCTACAAGCATCTCCGAGTCAATCTGCCATTTTCATGCAGAACAACAATTCTTGTTAGACTACAAAATTAGAGAAAGGTTGATTTCTTTAATGAAGAGACCACTGATTTCATGAAATGATCTGCGCAATGGAGAAAAGGTTTAAAAAATGACATTTAAGATCTCTTACCAATTTATGGAGAAAATTGGAAGATTAATCCTAAGAAAAACTAACACAAGGTCTGTGCAATAAATTTTTTCCGCTCTGTGGACATCAGTGAACTGACGTTATGGGTAATACATGTCTCCACGGATCATACGGTTGGGGACAGGTAGTGTTACAGCTATGAACTCGGCGACTCAAGTTCAAATCCTAAACAAAGCTGTTTGCGCCTCAATTTTCGCTTTAATCCTGTTGATGGTTTAGAATATTTTTTTAAGTAAAATGATTAAAATAAAGAATTTAAGTTTATATTTTTCCCATCGTGCATGAGTTTCTGGTTATCTGACATCTTGGTTGTAAATTTCTGGTCAAGACCTATGGTCCCCCCGTTATTTTTTGTTCTTTTTTAGTTTATTTGTTTTTTTTTTCCTGGCCTTTCATTTTACTGCCAGCCTTGCTCAAGGAAGTCGTCTTTTCTCAGTGGCTCCTAGAACATGGAAATATCCAAGTTGAACACAAGCAGCCTAATTCAGTACACGCAGAAATGAACTCAACGGAGCAAATTCAAATATTGGACGAGAATTTCAGTTTCACTTTCGCAGTTATATTCCTGGCAAAGAAAACCCGTTCTTCCAGCCTATGGAAAGCAACCCTTCTCTTCCAACCTATGGAAAGGAACCCTTCTCTTTCAAGCTATGGAAAATGAATCCTTCTCTTCCAACCTATGGAAAGGAACCCTTTTCTTCCAACCCATGGAAAGAAATTCTTCTCTTCCAACCTGGAAGGTAAAGAATAGAGTGAGTTTTTTGCTTTGGAAAAGAAACCGATCAAGAAGAAAAAAAAAACTCTGAATTCAAAATCGTGCGGCTAATGACTCCACCCAATAAAGAAAAAAATACTTGCTCCAAAATTACAGCACCATCTAAGACGTGAAATGGCTCTGGCCATTAGGTCCTTAAGGGCATAGGATATTGACATACTTCAATTGTGTTAAGCTAAATTATTTACAAATGTTTAATTTTTATATTATGATATAAAATATATTCTTTACTGGTTCTTTTATTAAGTTCAATGTATTTTTTAGATATTATTTTTTTCTCGAATGATATGTTTCCATAACCAATTTCATTAAATCTTTGTACACGAGGAACATATCATAAATTTTGATTTCTATAATTTAAAGAATCTCTTGCATTTACTAGCAATGAGAATTAGAATTAAATAAATCATTCCTCTTCCTTTTTATCTCTCTCTCTCTATCTTTCTTTCTTTCTTTCTTTCTTTCCTTCTTTCTTTCTCTCTCTCTCTCTATCTCTCTTTATATATATATATATGTGTGTGTGTGTGTGTGTGTGTGTGTGTGTGTGTGTGTGTGTGTGTGTTACAATGATTGAATAAAACACAGATTTACAAATTCAATGTTGGTTTGATTTGGTTTGGTTTGGTTTTATGCCATATCGACCATTTTTGGTTATTAAATATTTTTATTGAATATTTGATATTTAAACACATTTTGTATATACACACAATTAAATGATCAAACAGTTCTATTTCTAGCAATTCCATTTAGCATAAGTCAACAAAATTAAATGGTTCCATGTATTGCTCTGTATAGCTAACAATTCAGTTAAACATCAGTCATTTGTTTACATACAGTAAAATGAAAAAACAGTTCTCTTTCAAAGAATTTAGTTTAGCATTAATCATCAGTTTAAATGTCAAACAGTTTTATTTCACCCATTGGTGGGACCCTATCAGGTACTACCAGTCTAGTTAAGAACGGACCTGGAAGCGACGGCAACAAAGAATATACTACACTCCCCAAAACTTCAGCATTACTAGAGCTTCATCCTTAGACTGTTTCCTGTCATATCTCGAACACTCGTTGATGGAGTACCCCTCTACAGAGATACAGTTGATGAATTCTATATCCCCAGACGACTGGACGAAAATTCAATGAATATTTCTTTAACTTGAGTGAAAAATTTGTTGAAAAACAAAAGTTTCAATGTCTTTACTTGTACGAAAAGGTAATAAAAGTAGATTGGTTTGGTTTGTTTGGGTTTTATAGCATATCAACCTTTGTAGGATATTTAATGCCAAATTTATTTTTATACGAAGGAACAGTTCTATTTCAAGCAATTCAGTTTAGCATAAGTTCACGGTTTAGTTGTCAAAAACATT
>OY757918.1:48320979-48343479 GCA_963585895.1 Sepioteuthis lessoniana | reverse complement strand
ATATATATATATATATATATATATATATACATTGTCTCTAGTTTGATGTACATATATATTTGTAAGTCTGCATAAATCCCCGATTTTAGTTGGAAAACGTGCAATATAAATAATCGATTTGTAAATATTAATAGCTAATTTGCATCCAGACCAGCTGTAAATGATTGATTACTTAGAATATTAGAAAAGTAATGGCCAGTAAAGCTATTCAAACGTGTGCCATTGATTTAGAGATGCAAAATTTCTCAGAAAATCTTATTTTAATACCTTGAGATGATCCAGGCCCGACCTTTACAATAAATATATAAACACATTGACAAAAAGAAATACGTTTGTGTGCATGTGTGGACATACAACCGCACATACATACATACATACAAATGTATTTACATATGTATGTGTGTGTGAGAGAGAGAGAGAGATCTTAAGTTTAAGTAGTAAAAGAGAGAGACCAATAGTCGACCGTTATCCATCTCTTATCGCATCTCCTTGCACACTTTCTATATAATAATATGTGTAAGTATATATATATATATATATATATAGTGAGAGAGAAAGAGAGAGATATATGTGGCGTATATACATTTACAGATATATTTGTGTGTGCATTCTTAAATTAATATATGTATATTTGAACAAAATATCGTAATGATTAAATTTTCCATTAAATGAAAGCATATAACAATGTGTGTGTGTGTGTGTGAATGTAAAAATTAGAAAAAAGCTATTCAGAGTTTGTTTTATTTATAGTTGAATTGTTTGCCGCCGTTAAACGTTTCAGATTTTACATTAAACCTTCATCAAATTATTTAAATATGTAATAGATTCATCCAACATTCCACGAGGTCATTTTGTACCATTGCAGTATCTCCGTTTTGACTTCGCCATGGTAACAAGTTGACAAATGCGAAACTCTGTTAAACATACACCAAAGGTTTGTTTACTATGAGGTAGCAAGCAGTCGCCGGGAGAAAGAAAGTCAGTATAGAAACATGAGACGACCTTCAACTAGACAATTATAAGCAACATATCCTAAGGTGAACAAATGAGCAGACACAGACATTGAATTTTTTCCTGGTTTTAACCTACTTGTCCACTGAGTCTAACTCACTCTTTGGGGTGCCCCAGAATTTGGAGCTCATAGACTTTCTTCTCCTTATATCTTACTGGCTCGTTTTCTACTGACGTATTTACCTTAACGCATCCTGCCTTCGACTCTTCAGAAATCGTCTCCCCCACTTCTGTCTGACGTGTCAAGAACAGAATCATCAACTTTCACTCACTAATGCTCACGAGATTTCGAACCTCCAGTTTTCCTTAGTCATTGTCGGCTTTGTTATTTAGTGATTACTGTCTGCTTTATTTATTTGTTTGTCTATTTATTTATATATTTAATCAATTTCCTATAAGACGTTCAATTACGTTACAATTTCATTGTGAGGAGCAACGGACGAATTGAGACTCAAGCGTGGCTCTCTCCAAAAACGCATTTGAATATATGATATTGTATCTTCTGAATTATATTTAATTAATTTTTTTTTTATTTATTTAATGAAGAGAAATATGAGAAAGTTTTCAACTGTTTATTTTCATAAGAGACGTTCTGTTTCAAAACTGTGATGCAATTAATGTTCAAAATTTGTTTTTAAAAAATGTAACGTATTTCCTTATATATATATATATATATATATATATATATATAATCAATGAAACCAAACTATTTCAAATAAAGAAATTTGCTACTTTTTGCACTAGTTTGACTAAATAAAGAGATAAGTTGAAAAAGCCGAGTGTTTGTTTCATAGTGTTGGAGTTGAAAATGATACTAGATTTAACAATCTTCCCGCCTTTTTTATTTGGTATACAAACTAACATTTTGAAATCTTTAAAGTTAAAGTTGTGATTAATTTCTAAATTACATCGTACCAGAGAATTATTGACATTTCCTTTTATCAAATCCCTTCTGTGTTCGTAAATTAGTTTTCGAATTTTACGGGATGTTTCAACCACGTATTTTTTATTAGAATCCAGACATTGGATAGCGTAAACGCAAACGTCTGATTTAATGTGGATATCATTTTTTCTCTTTAGAGAGTTTTTCACACTAACGTTAGCTGAAGATTTTCACTGGAGTCTGAGTGACAGTAAGTCTCCTCAAGTCTCCAGGACTCTTCCCAGTACTCTGGCCGATCTCAACAATGCTGTAGTTTGGATGGTCCCACTCGTCCTCTTATTTCCAAGTACTCCAGTCCCAGTACGAATGCTTTTGTGACTGTACCAAGCGCACCAATTACAATTGGTATCACCTTCAATTTCATGTTCCATATTTTTTTAGTTGTCAAGCAAAGTTTTATCTCTCTTTTCGCTTTCCTTCAGTTTTACGCTGTGGACAAAGTGTACTCTTCGACAGGTTCTCTTTCTATTTTTTTTTCTTTTTTACTATCACTAGGTCTTGTCGTCTAAGCAAGATTAGGTGGTACGTTTGTATCTCAAAATCCCAGAAAATTTTGTGCGTCTCATTTTCTACCAAGGCCACTAGTCTTCCTCCCCTAGACAATGGAAGATGTGGACCTCTAGGTTGAGACATAATAATATTAATTATAGTAGTCGGCAATTCCGGTTTCCCGTGTGATATTTTAAAGGAATTAATAGGAAAATTTTAAGCAAGATAACATAAGGCGAATAGAAGCTGGAAAAGAAATATGACATAACAAACTCGTAGAAGATACTGCAAATAACAACTTCGACCACGTGGGAACATTAAAATATATCAATCTTTTACTACACCCTGATATACACCTTCAACGTGTCAAATATATAATAAATGAACAGTCCATGAACATAAATGTCTTTCTTCTTGTCTTTCGTTTTTCTTCAAATTGAGAGAGAGAGAGGGGGTATATAAAATTGGGTATTAGGAGAAATGGTCTCAAAGTTTACTTATCTTTTTTTCTTTGATGGACTTCCTGTGGAGAATATTTCCTCTTTTACGGGCTAATAGACTTTATGCTATTTTTAATACTGGCTTGAAGAACTTGGCTCCTTCGTGTCCGAGATATTTTTTTGTCTTCTTCTACCCGGAGTACTGGCGTTGGTTCCGTCTGCCACGAACCCTGTCCAACCACTAACTTTTTTCTTTTCTATTTCTGCTGACGGGAAGGAGTCACCACTTCCGTTTTAGGGTCCCAGCCAATCGTTTGGCTTCTACCTTCTTCCTTCCCGTGTCAGGCGACCCGAGGGAGGTCACCGAGTACAAACATCTGTTCTTGACGGTCATTCTTTGACGCCTTGCTACTGCTAACTCGAACACGAGGACAGTAGTAATTTTATTTCTATCGTCTCAGTGGGATATCACGTGACAATTAATATTGGCATAATTCTTGTTAGAAATTTCAAGAAAACATTTACGAATGTGAATTTTGAGAACAATTATTTTAGCTTGTTGTGTACTTAGAATATTGAAGTTGAGCGAAGGATTTTTCTACATAGTAAAATTCTTCATTCAAAAATTGTGAAGGAGCAAATCCTAAGCGTGCTAAGGTAAAAACCTATAATCTAATAATATATGGATTTATAAAGGCATTATAGTAAAGTTAAACGCACACTGCCACGTCCATTTCCTACGTCAATAACCGTTACGCTACTCTCAACTCCCTATATGTGCACACACACTGATATATATATATATATATATATATATATATATATATATATATATATATAATCAACCAAGTAAGACGAACAAGGCATGTGGTACACTGCTAGAGAAGCAAGAACGAAACCATCAGTGACGTTCTTCTATGGACCCCTTCTCATTGACATGCCAGTTTTGGACGACCAAGTAGAACATACCTACAACAGCTCTATATGGTCATTGGATGTAGTCTAGAAGACCTCTCAGGGGTGATTGACGATAGGGATGATTGGCAAGAGAGTGTGCGGGAAATCCGTGCCAGCTGCGCGATTTGTTAATGTATATATATAATGCCAATGTATGTTCCCATAATATACAATATTTCAAGATTCACTGAATTAGATATAGACTACATGTAATTTTTATTTCATGTTCGAAACTCCTATTCTGAAATTCAGTTGGTAATATTTAACAGTTTGCACTGATACTATTTACCAACCCCTCCGCTCGGGCAGGATATGACACAAGGTCAATTTTTAAGCGGAGTTTAACAGGTTTGAATTCAGAGTTTTCCTTCTCCTAGACTAGTTGCCTAACCAAGGCTGAAGAACCTAGTCTGTCCTACTATTTACCCATAGCTGGAGGGAGAATAATTGGATTCATACCTTTCCCAAGGGTATTAATGCTATGTGAAATGCAATCAGTCTCGTCCAGGATTTGAACTCGTGTCGCCGTGTCCATTTCCTACGACGATAACGACTACACCACGGGCACTGATGAAGGATACATGTACCCATTCTTGCATTCATATATTCTGCCCAAATATTTCAATTGGCTCACAAACATATACTTTCCTACATATATATAAAATGAAATGAACAAATATGATAAACCTTTTTGTTAGTTATTTATTTAAACATTTTTCTCAACTAGTTTCGACCCGAGGTCATCATCAGGAGAAAAGTTTTTTTGCGAATAGATTTCTTTTCAATAACTTTTATTAGAATTAATACGCTACAGAAAAAGCGACGAAAAATGATTTGTTGATGTAGCATATCCATTCATTGAATGCAAATAATATTTTTGCCCTCAGTTAAGTTGAGCTGTCCATTTTATGATCCCTGCTAACATGAACACCTAACATTGAGATCTACATTTGGAAGATATATGTCTATGGTTTTTCAAAGCGGTGTCTTGAGGTAAGTTTAGTTTGATGATAGAGCCATTTGGGGTCAATGTTTGGAGACGTTTTATTCATTTTTCTTGGTGTGTTTCTTTTATTTTGGTTATATTGTTCAATATGTTTTTTTTTTTTATTATTTCTATGATGGTGAAATTTTGTATCTTGTGTCTTTTCGAAAAGAAATGTTGTTTTTTCTGTAAGTATTCGTTTCTTTGTAATCCATAGATTTGGTTCAGTTACTGTAGGTATTCACTCTGAAAGAAAATAGCCATTTTGATTTTCCAATATATTGCTTTAGGCAGCCTTTACAATCCAGTAAACAAATTACATTTTTGCTTCCGCAATTTGATTCGTAGTAAATTTAATTTTTTTTTTCTTTTTTTTAGTTGTGAAGCGAGTAAATGAGTTGATTATTTTGAGATGTTTGCAGCGTAAATTGTTCTTAAAATTATATGGTTGGCAAAATTTAGTAGATTTTAATGTAAGTTTATTATAGGTTGCTTTGTTATTTAGTATCATTTCTCTGAATTTGTTGGCTGATGATTGGCTTGTATTCCGGTGGTGGGGGGGTCTCCGTGTTCGAGTTGCTAAAATGCTGGACGACAAATTTGCAGAGAGCGAGTTCGAACTCAGTGGCGCTGTTACGTTCACTCTCGGACTAATACCGTTCGGAAAGTTGTAAACCACCTTATCCTACCAGCTATAGTTTAAATAGTACCACTACTGTCCTTACAGAAGGATTTCTTTGGCATTAAATAACTCACGAAGGTTTATATGCCATTAAATAAACAAACCAAACCAGTATGCCTGGTTCTTGAAAAATATTTCTTAAATTACGGTTTAATTTGAAAACGTCTGAACGGTTCTGAATTATTTTAGCTGGTGGTAGGAGATTATTGTTATGTGGAGATGCGATTCAACTTCGCTTTTGGTTTTAGTTTTATTATATCCTGAGTAGGAGTAGTGATGCTTTTGTTTATCTGGAGTTCAATTAAAGTAGCATCGTTTCAAGAACTTCTGTTTTAGTTTATAGCTTTGTATTTTCTGCTTGGTTGGTTGGTTGGTTGGTTTTATGGCATATCAACCTTTGTTGGTTATTTAATGCCAAATCCATTTTATACAAATAATCAGTTCTATTTATTAAAAAATTCAGTTTAGCGTAAATATAGTTTCAATGTCAAAAACAGTTCCATTTCAAACAATCCAGTTTAGCATAAGTACGCAGTTTAAATGTAAGTACAGAGGTTAATTGTCAAAAGCATTTCTATTTCAAGCTATTCAGTATAGTCAAACAGTTCTAATTCAAACAATTAGTTTAGTATAAGTTTGTTTTTTTTTGTCTACAAACAGTTAAATGTCAAAACAGTTCTATTTAAACAATTCAGTTTAGCGTAAGTACAGTTTTAATGTTTAAAAAATGTTCTATTTCAAGTAATTCAGTTTAGCATAAGTACGCAGTTTAGTTCTATTTGACCCATAGATAGGACCCTATCAGGTGCCACCACTCCGGCCCAGAGTGGATCTAGTAGCGATGTCAATGAAGGGACAATCCGCATCCCCCAAAGTTCCAACATTATTGGAACCGCACTATCAGATTGTTTAGTGTCATAAGCAGGACACTTGTTGGGGCAGGGTCTTACCCCTCTGCAGAGATGTACTTTGTGTATTCTACAGCCCCAGCCGACGGGGCAATTTTCTGTTTGTTTATAATTGTGCAGATTCTTCTTCGTCTTTGTGTTTGTGAAGTAAGAAAGTATTTTTTAGATGTTTCGTGTAAGTAGATTTGAAATACTGGTATACATTTGTAGATTTTGTGTGCAATGTTGTTTTTAGTTGCTTATTCAATATATGTCCATTGGCATAATGGTAAGAGTATTCGCCAATGGTCCGGGAGACCGAGGCTCAATCTCAGCTTGAGTCATACCAAAGACTCAAAAAATGGTGTTTGATCCCGGCTTGCTGAAAGGTGCGGATCAAGAGTGCGGATCAAGAGTAAAGTGGAGCAATCCTCGGAATAGAGTAGCACCCTCCCTTACACTTCAGTGTAGCAGCTATTGAAAAGGGAGCCTTCGGGTCACCAAATTTACGTACAACTTTGTACGTAAATCAAAGGTGCGGATGAAGAGTAAAGTGGAGCAATCCTCGGAATGAAGTAGCGCCCTCCCCTACACTTCAGTGTAGCAGCTATTGAAAAGGGAGCCTTCGGGTCACCAAATTTACGTACAACTATGCATGTCCCAAAAATGTGTTTGATTTTTCCTTGTCAAATTTGATAAAGTCGCGTATCATGTTTAAAATGATTTTGGAATCGGTAAATTTTGTTTCTCTGCATTCGTATATGAGGAATATATTATCTATATATATCTAGCAAAAAAAACACCCATTAAATTTGTTATGACGTCTGTGAGAAGAGAATGGTTCTTTTGTTATTCTATTGTTGAGGAATTCTCCAAAGCTGAAAGTCTTTCATTATATTTGATGTTAGATAATAGAGATCTGATATCCATTGTGATCAGAAACGCATCATCTTTGTAGCGTTTTAATATCTTTGATTTTCTATTGGAAGTCCGTTGTGTGACGTATTTAGGACTTTACTTCCTTAGAAACCGGTCTAGAAAAGGAAAACTCTGAATTCAAATCAGTTGTAGAACTGAGGAATAGGTTCCACCAATCTCTTTTTGCCTTTGACGTTACATGAATAGCGTCTCTCCTCCCAAGACCAAGCCAGGAAACGGGACTTGGTCTTGTAATGACGACGAAAGAATAATATTTATTCTTACGAATCCATTTTAAAAATGAAGCTTTAAAAAATAAAAGAGAAAGACTAATTTGAATTAATCTTAACGAAAATTAATAAACGCCGTTACCTTTTACATTTCAAGATCAAAATATTAAAAATACAAAATTTCTAAGCAAATTACTTTCATTAGAAACTTGTGAATAAGCTAGCTGCTGAATAGACTGTTGATGATGTAGGTGTTATCAGAAAGTATATATTCGTTACTATAAGACTGGTCGTTCATCTACTCGATTGTATCCAGATTTTGAAAGATCAGAAAGGTTTCTACAGTAAATTGCAGGGTGCCTTATAAAAGCAGCCTTGTGCCACAGGTAAGAAATTCTTTGGTCAATAAGTTACAAAGTCATCAAAGTGTGATTGATAATCAATTTTTCATAATACTAAGCGCGACGAAATAACAAAGTTTATATTCTTTAAATTTTAAAATTTAATTAAGTTTGTTAATAAAGACTTAAAGTTGAACAAGTTATATAAAAAGGTGATGATGACACATCTCTCTCTCTCTCTCTCTCTCTCTTTCTCTCTCTCTCTCTCTCTCTCTATATATATATATATATATATGGGAGTATTTGTGTGTATCTGTGTGTCTATGAGAGAGAGGGGGGGTGAAAGAGAGAGGTTGCTCAAAACGCTACTGGTACAATATAACCCAGTGGCCAGACACCCTGCAAAATGAAAAATAAGCTCTATCGAGGGACAGAAGAGGCTTTTTGCTCAACGGCCATCGAGTACAATTTTCCTGGAAATTTTGAATTATCCAACTAGGCGAAGGACAACTCTGATCTAACGCCTACAGTTAACGTGATTACTGGTCATCTTGTTTTGGCTTGTCACTGGCTAATAATTATGAAGACTTGGAGAGTATAATTCATGTTGTACAAGCGTTGGCCACTATAATACCTGGATCAACAAGTGTACCCTTACGATATTTTCATCTACCAACCTTTCTTTCAAAAAAGTCTCAAGGCGGTAAAGGTGTGGCGACGTATGGAGACTTGAACAGTTGGAAGCATGCAGTTACGTATCAACACATAGGGACTTTATCTTAACATCGTTATCGTATCCTCTCGTGACAGATACTGACCTCGGTAGAAACTCTTATATTTGAGTAGACTTATTCAAAGTGGGCATTACACACCCAAGCGGAGGAATTCTGAAGAGAAGGTTGAAACTTTTGATCACAGTTCATTCATATATATATATATATATGTGTGTGTGTGTGTGTGTGTGTGTGTGTGTGTGTTTGCGTGTGCGCGCGTGCGTATGTGAAAATAGGAGTAAATCCGACAGTAAGTAAATGTACAATCATGAAAAAACAAGGCCTTTTTTTCACATTTTTACACTTATATATAGAGTGCTCGCCAATGTTCAGGGAAATCTGGTTCAATCCTAGTTCGAATCGTACCAAAGACTTAAAAATAGTACTTGATGCCTCCTTGCTTAGATACTTATAAAGTATGGATCAAGGGTAAGTGGTGAGTTCAGGGAAAGGAGTAGCACCTCTCCTTACACCTCGGTGTTGTAGCAATCTAAAAGGTCGCCAAGACAAGAATTCAAAAACTATAGCTGTTGAGAAGGCATTTTATGAGAATCCATTAAGCAAAACGAATGCTGTTGCTGTCGAGTAATGCCGTTTTAAAACACCTTTCGGGAAATCACTGCAATGTAGATACTCTAAAACATGTACAAAAATATGACAACTTTAATCCAACATTAATCTACAACAAAAGGAGTCTACTGGGGATAGAATTTACTATCAACAACTAGATTGTTAACTAACAGTGAAGCAACAGACTATTATTACTGTAATGAACGCTTTACCCTTTGTGTTAGACTAAGTTTATTCCTTCTAGTATCACCGTTGAGTAGTACCTAACAGTATAAATCATTACTCTATGGTTCTATTATTCGGTGCTTTTGTTCATTTTTCTTTGTAGTGGCCAAACTATTATAAGTAATTATTTCAGATGTATCACCTATTCTATTCTACCTACTTTGTCAGGTGAGATATTTTACTAATTATTAATTTCGTAGAGACGGTACTGCAAGGAAATTCTAGTTCTAGTAACAGTGGAATCAAAATAGTCTAACACCGTGGAGAGATTAAACAGTTCAATTTTGAATAAAACCTGAAAGCAACAGCTATACGGCCACTCTCCTCCCACCTCTAAAACCATTCATGTAAGACGAACAAGACGTATGGTACACTGCTGGAGAAGAAGGATGAACTTATAAGTGACGTTCTTCTATGGACCCCAACACATGGACGAGGAAGTGTTGGCCGACCAGCAAGAACTTATTTATATCAGCTCTGTGAGGACACAGAATGTAGTTTAGAAAACCTGCCAGTAGCGATGGATGATTGGGACGGATGGAGAGAGAGAGAGAGAGAGAGAGAGAGAGAGAGATAGTTACGGTAATCTGTGTTATCAGCGCGACTTCATCAATGACGATAACTAAATAATAGACACCTAAGGAAGCTGGAGAGTAGAACAGCCAACACCATGTGGTAATAAAAACCAAATGAGAACAAGAGTTCAATGGAAACAATGACCGCAAAATATACTGATGGAAAATGAAATTGCAACACACTTTAGAATGATGTCAATTTGAACCTGTTTACAGATATGAAACGTTATATTCCACATAATTATCCTTCCGTTCAACATATTTGACACATTGTTTTTAAGCTTCACTGACCTGTCCAAAAACATTAAGGAAACATTAAAAAGAAATACAGTTATACCCTCTTGTTAGATTCGACAACTTTTCAACTCTATTAGTATCAAGATATATGTATATCATAGAGAAATGATAATAAATCAGACCGTAAAATGTAAAAACAAAATATTCTGAGGATGTAAACGTTTACATTTTTTTTAATCGTACTAACATCGCCCTGAAGATGTTTCAACAAAAAGGAAAATGAAACATCAAACCTTGGCATATTATGAAATATGAATACATCCTCTAAATACTTTGTCCCGTCGGTGAATTCTACAGCTGGGGCAAAAGAATACACAGACTGCTTCTATGCAGCAGCGTAAGAACCCCCCACCACCAACCAGTGTCTTGTATATGACACTAAACAATCTAATTGTAGGATTCCAGTAATGCTGGAGCTTTGGGGAATGCGGAGTACCTCTTCATTGCCATCACTACCGGGTTCACTCCGGGCCGAATTGGTAGCACCTGAGAGGGTCAAATTGAACTAAACTGCTCACTTATGCTAAACTGAATTACTTGAAATAGAACTGTTTTGACATTTAATCTGCGTACTTACGCTAAACTAAATTGTTTGAAATAGAACTGTTTTTAACATAGAAACTGTACTTACACTAAACTGAGTTGTTTGAAATAAAACTGATATGACATTTAACTGAGTTTAAACAAAAACTATACATATACTAAATTGAATTGTTTGAATAAGAAATTTTCGACTAAACTAAATAGCTTTAAATAGAAATGTTTTTGACAATTA
Organism: Sepioteuthis lessoniana; assembly: GCA_963585895.1. NCBI lineage: Eukaryota > Metazoa > Mollusca > Cephalopoda > Myopsida > Loliginidae > Sepioteuthis > Sepioteuthis lessoniana. Next base: position 48,332,381 of record OY757918.1, on the reverse strand, counting down.
AACTGCGTACTTATGCTAAACTGAATTGTTTGAAAGAGAACTGTTTATTTGTATAAAAATGGATTTGGCATTAAATAACCTACAAGGGTTGATATGATATAAAACTCAAACAACCAATAAACTCTTAATACTTTATATATATATATAGATATATGGGGTGAGACATTTCATATTTTCTTCTCTGGTGCGTAAAATTTAGTGTTTTTACGAATACAAAAACTAACATACATTAGATCTTTAGAATTACATTCATGAAAATGTATGTTTGTCTTGGCACATCAATCTTTGTAGGTTATTTAATGCCAAAGTCTAGAAGAACAGTTGTCGAACTATTTATCCGATTGCAGGAAGGATAAAGAAATTCACACCTTTCCTAAAGGTGTTAGTCCGAAAGTAAACGTAAAAGCGTGACTGGACATCGAACTTGCTTTCCTACGATTTTGCCGTCCAGCATGTTAATCATTACGTCACGAGGACTCACCCAGTTATCGTGGAAAAATATATATGCTTCTATGTGTGTGGCCTTTATATAAATAGTCTTTGCATAATAAACAAAATGGTTTCTCACATGTTACCATTACAACGAAATTTCTCATTATTCACGAGTGACGTCATATTGATTCGATTAATATCAATAAAGCAAATCAAACAAAATTATATTTATTTCCACTTTTCATCATACAACGCATGAAAGCACGTGCGATACCCTGCCCTCATCAGCCGCCAACCAGGGGTGAAAACACAGTTTCGGTAGCTCAAGGCGGTATTGCCACTCCCGGTGCAACCAAGCAGCTTTTGCCACCGGACAGGGTATTTAAAAGAATTATATATATATATATATATATATATATATATATATATATATATATATATATATGCCAGATCAATTAAAAGCAGAGATTACATGTTACGTTCATCTTCATTTTTAGTGCAGTTTGTGATTTTTAAAAACGCCGTTTATTTGGGGGTGGTATTTGTTCTATCGTCGTTCATCTATAGTCTAACTTTTCTTCTTTTGAAATTACATTAGTATGTTAAAATAGTTTTCTATTAATCCATTTATTTATTTATTTTACTTTAAGTATCCGTTTTTCTAAGCAATGCTCACGTATTTTCTTTCAAATATAAAAGATGTCAACAAGATGTCTTTTTTTTATTCTAATTTTTGTATATTCTGGTACGTAGTACAGAGTTCATCCATCAAAACTGAGCAATTTAATCGCTGCTTAACTTTGGCGATCTACCAGGTGCTTTCATTAGGACTTTTCTTGAGCTTATTGAATAAGAAATTAGTTTGGTAACACTATGGAAAACACAAACAAAAAGTGGCTGCTGCAAATAAACAAAAAAATTTCAATTATTTAATTCGTTTATCCGGAACTTCTGCTCTGATAAGCGTTTTGTATATGTGCGCTCTGCCAAAGGTCAAAGTGTAGATGTGGGATATATGAACCCGTAGAAATATAATTTCCCATTAGCACACACAGTTCGCCATCGAGAGGGTTTGTGCAATTCACTTGTCTTAACGAATCGGTACTTACTATCCAATACCACTCTGGTTAGATGGGTCATAAGGATAGGATAAACGTAGGGAGCTCAAGCATCAGGCAATGAACCTGACCCTAATCTTCTTAGTTGAAGTAGGTAGATGCTGCCTACGGGGAGATATTACTTTCTGGGACTGGACACAATATATTCTCCAGCTGAAACCAGAGAATTGAAGTGTACTTCAGCGCAAGGTTGAAGAAATTGCCTCAGTACTCTCTTGTTCACAAAGAGGATACACTTCTTAAATGAGTCTTTAATTATTATAGCGAGACTTTACAAGGCTAATTTAAGTTAATAGGGTCAATAACTAGCATAAATATTCCAGTTATGAGTCGAGAAGATCAGTCTGAAAATAATTAGTATTTGATAGAAATTTTTTAAAACTACATTGATGAACACAAATTATTTCAATAAAGAAAAGTTACTTGAATGTTCAAGGTATGACACAAAACTGATTCTAATGTTGAGTTTCTAGTTCAGAAGATCTTGTAGTTATGGAGTACCCCTTGAATGCTATTACACCTAGGTCTACACTGTCCTGGAATGGTACTCTCATTTAGTGCCCCATATATGGGTAAAAAAATATGTTTAAAAATTATTTGTATTTGATAGGATCGTGTACAAAAAGTCTCTTAAGAAATAATGACAGAGAATTTTTAAATAAGAACATACAAAGACGGCGATTCCCTAATCTTTGGACATAAAATAACCCATGACGGTTTGATAAGCTATGGAATTCAACCAATCTAAATTTGCCTGATCTAAAAATTAGTATCCCTAAAGATATTAAAATGATAGTTTTTATAATTGTTAGTTAAAGATAGAATTGTTTACTAATGATTATTATTAGTTCCGTGAAACTATCAGATTTAGTATAAATTATTAGCATTATGAATTATTATTTGAAGCTATAACTGTTCACTTAAAAATATATTCAAGCTTGCAAAAAGAAAGGACTGACTTCGCTACTAAATAAAACAATGAGTTATAAAACCCAACATCAAACCAAAGTAAAAAAAATATTGTAACAAATCAAAAATGAAATTTAGAAGATTAAAATGAACATATACAGTTTTACGTTTCTTCTTTTTATTTTTATTTTCGATTTAATTCTTAAGGAAGTGTTCAGTTTTGTTAACTTCATCTTCAAATAAAATATGCATATTTTAACTTCATTTTCAAATAAAATGTGCATATTTTAACTTCATGTTCAAATAAAATGTGCATATTTTAACTTCATCTTCAAATAAAATGTGCATATTTTAACTTCATGTTCAAATAAAATGTGCATATTTTAACTTCATGTTCAAATAAAATGTGCATATTTTAACTTCATCTTCAAATAAAATGAGCATATTTTAACTTCATCTTCAAATAAAATGTGCATATTTTAACTTCATTCTTCAAATAGAATATGCATATTTTAACTTCATCTTCAAATAAAATGTGCATATTTTAACTTCATCTTCAAATAAAATGTGCATATTTTAACTTCATCTTCAAATAAAATGTGCATATTTTAACTTCATATTCAAATAAAATGAGCATATTTTAACTTCATCTTCAAATAAAATATGCATATTTTAACTTCATCTTCAAATAAAATGTGCATATTTTAACTTCATCTTCAAATAAAATGTGCATATTTTAACTTCATCTTCAAATAAAATGTGCATATTTTAACTTCATCTTCAAATAAAATGAGCATATTTTAACTTCATCTTCAAATAAAATATGCATATTTTAACTTCATTCTTCAAATAGAATATGCATATTTTAACTTCATCTTCAAATAAAATGTGCATATTTTAACTTCATCTTCAAATAAAATGTGCATATTTTAACTTCATATTCAAATAAAATATGCATATTTTAACTCATCTTCAAATAAAATGTGCATATTTTAACTTCATCTTCGAATAAAATGTGCATATTTTAACTTCATCTTCAAATAAAATGAGCATATTTTAACTTCATCTTCAAATAAAATGTGCATATTTTAACTTCATTCTTCAAATAGAATATGCATATTTTAACTTCATCTTCAAATAAAATGTGCATATTTTAACTTCATCTTCAAATAAAATGTGCATATTTTAACTTCATCTTCAAATAAAATGTGCATATTTTAACTTCATATTCAAATAAAATGAGCATATTTTAACTTCATCTTCAAATAAAATATGCATATTTTAACTTCATCTTCAAATAAAATGTGCATATTTTAACTTCATCTTCAAATAAAATGTGCATATTTTAACTTCATCTTCAAATAAAATGTGCATATTTTAACTTCATCTTCAAATAAAATGAGCATATTTTAACTTCATCTTCAAATAAAATATGCATATTTTAACTTCATTCTTCAAATAGAATATGCATATTTTAACTTCATCTTCAAATAAAATGTGCATATTTTAACTTCATCTTCAAATAAAATGTGCATATTTTAACTTCATATTCAAATAAAATATGCATATTTTAACTCATCTTCAAATAAAATGTGCATATTTTAACTTCATCTTCGAATAAAATGTGCATATTTTAACTTCATCTAGGAATAAAATGTGCATATTTTAACTTCATCTTCGAATAAAATGTGCATATTTTAACTTCATATTCAAATAAAATGTGCATATTTTGTCGGATGAGTGTATTTTTTTCAAATACAGGAAACGTTTAACAATGAAGCTGACTTGAGAAAGATAATTTATTTTAGGTCATATATTCATATATATATATTAATATAATAATATATATTAATATAATAATATATATTAATTATAATAACCGGCTCTTTGTCCATATATATATTAATATAATAATATATATTAATATATTATTTTATGTATTATATAATATATTATATATATTATATATATTATATAATATATTATTATATATAATATATTATTATATATATTAATATATTATTCATATATATATATATTAATATAATAATATATATTAATATAATAATATATATTAATTATAATAACCGGCTCTTTGTCCATATATATATATTAATATAATAATATATATTAATATAATAATATATATTAATTATAATAACCGGCTCTTTGCCCAAGTGGATAGAGTGTTTCTTAATGGTCCGGGAGACCTGGTGTAACGTAATGGCCAAGGGATTTCGGTTCATGCCTTTGAGTTTAGTTAGGCTGAGAACCTTTCGGCTCAGCACATGGATTAGTTAGGAGCAAACATTGATGCAGGTGTTAACGCGGGCACGCGCGGGCGGACGAAGGTGTCACTCAGAGATGTCACAATATTCCGAGACGAAACGGGTGACGGAGTGCGAGTGACGTCACGCACCAGAAGCGCGCAGAGGTTTGTGGAGAATTGAAAGAAAGTTAAGAGAGTTGAATACTAGACGCCAAACGAGGAGGTTCGACTTTTGGGGCTCGCTGAGGCGAGACGAATTGCGCGCCGTGAGTGCCGCACGAGATAGGGGCCAGATGAAGAAGCCAGCATAAAAAGATTGTGTCTCTCTCCTTATGTCGAAACCTTTAACTCAAAGTTAATAAAAAGGTTTCGTACCTGAACAAGAAGTCGTTACGTGTTTTCGAATTTCGAGATTCCTATGTTCTATGCGTATATGTTATGTATATATGTTACCAACATTCGATGTCCATTTCACCCGTTTCGCACATTTCACCCGTTTCGCGTTAATTGTGAATATGGTACACTGGGTTCGATCCAGGTTGCGTCATACCAAAGACTTTAAAATGGTACTTGATATCTCCTTGCTTAACACTCAGCAATATAAGGTACGTATCAAGGATAAAGTGGAGCAGTCCATGGAAAGGATTAGCACCCTCCCCTACACCTCGGTGTAGTAGCTATTGAAAAGGGAGCCTTCTGGTCACCTTCGACTACGGTCGTCAACTTATATATATATATATATATATATATATATATATATATATATATATATAGGGGTGTTATGTCTTTCACAGACATGGAAAAGAGGATACACAACTGTGAAAACAATTTGGTGGATTTTTTCATGTCTGGAAAAGATACAGTTACAAAATTTACCTCAAAAACTTGTAAATCAGTTTCGATGTTTGTGAAAAACATAAACACCAAAATGTCTTAAATATACCTATGTGATGTATTGTACTTCAAAACGTCAAATTTCGGGGAAATGTTGTTTTTTTTTATAGATTTAAATAAATTTCTGAAAAAAAAGAAGTTTTATTTTTTCCAAGTGCTTATTCAGCTTCGATTGAGAAAATGTAAATGGGTTTGTAAGAGTTATCAAACTATTACGTTCATTTAGATTCTCGTTTCAGCTCAGAAATCTTTAATAGCGCCGGCAATTTGTACCTAATCTTCTGCTTGTTCAAATACTTATGAAAAACACGATTCATCAGCTAATAATCGTTAAGGCTATATAAATAACCGGTCCTAAGTATTAGAATAATCATAAAAGTTGTTTTATAATCCAATTTTGCAGATTCCAATAAGGATTTGAGCAGAAGCGAGAATCCAAATGAACTTAATAGTTTGATATCTCTTCCAAACCCATTTAGTTTTTCTCTATCAAAGCTAAACAAGCGTCCTTTATTCAGTAAATAATTTAATTCTATGAAAAACGATAATATTTTCCAGAAATTTGGTACTTAAAAGTATAATATATCATATATGTACGTCTAAGGCATTTTGGTATTTACATGTTTTTCAATGACATCGAAAATAATTTACAAATTTTTGAGAAAATTTGTAACATTACATCTTTTTTAGACGTGGACACAAACACTAAATTGTCTTCAAAGTTGTCAAAGACGTATACATTCTTTTTGAAGTCTGTGAAAGATATGCGAATACACTCACATACACACACGCACGCATACACACACATATACACATAGATAGATAGATAGATAGAAAGATAGATAGATCGCCTGAAATAAATTATCTTACCTCCTCATATCTGCTCCATTCCTAGGTTTCGTGCATTGAAAAAAATAGTCCTGAAATAAAACATGTATGTTTCATCTGAAGTTTAGAATTTTGTCAAATACGAGAAAAATTTGGTAATGAAATTTATATAAAGAGTGAGATCATTTATTTTTCGTTTTGTCTAGTCAATGTGTGAGCACTTCCATAATTCAAGAAAAAACGTTTTATAACGATCTTTCAATCGAATCTATATATAGTATGTGTGTCTATACATACACACTCAAACATTTACACACACACAACACACACACACACACACAACACACACACACAGATATATATACATATATGATATATATATATATATATATATATATATCTTAACACCAAAATGTGTTAATAGACTTGTGCATTCTTGTCTAGATTTTGAAAATCATGTCATCAACAATTCTCTCTCTTACGCACGCACACACACACACACACACACACACACACACACACACACACACACACACACACACACACATACACAACAACAACAACAACATTGATGATAGAGAATCATAAGATAACGCAGACAAACTTTCGCTAGGTGACTGTCAGTTTTTGCCTATGTGATCATTAGACCACTAGATCCCTACCCTTATATATATATATGTATATATGTATATATATATATATATATATATGTGTGTGTGTGTGGTGTGTGTGTGTGTGTGTGTGTGTGTGTGTGTGTGTGTGTGTGTGTGTGTGTGTGACGTTTGATCGAATTATAAGTTGACGCGTCTTTTTACACAAGCAAGGAATTGTTTTCTTTTGAGGGGAAAAGTAATATGATACAGAAATAGAATAAAGTTGAACACATTTAAAACATCTAAATAGTTATATAGGAAATGCATGAAACTTTCAACAACGAAGAGATTAGATAATAGTTTATTTTAGGTTTTATTTTAAGTTTTATTCTGTTCTTATGGCCGGAAATTGACACTTTATTGGCTGAGGAAAAACGTTTTTAAACGATTGGTTCATTCACCGACGTATACACACACACACACACACACACACACACACACACACACACACACACACACACAAATATATATATATATATATATATATATATATATTGGATTATTATTATTATTATCATTATTATTAATACTACAATTACAGTTACTCCTTGAGAGTTTTTCACATCGGCGTTAAGTGATGGTTTTTTATGTAATTTGAGTGATAGCAAGACTCCTCTAGTCTCCAGGATTCTTCACAATATTCTGGCCAATTTTATAAAGGCAGTTGTTTGGATGGTCTCCACTCGTCCTTATTTCCAAGCCTTCCAGTCCTTGTATCAATCCTTTGGTGACTGCACCGAAAGCACCAATTTATTATTATCATTATTGTTGTTACTGTTATTATTATTATTATTAGTAGTAGTAGTAGTAGTTGTAGTAGTAGTAGTAGTAGTAGAAACAGTAGTAGTAGCAGTAGTAACATGTTATATTCATAAAAAAAGAGTGTTCAATATCAGTGATAGAGCATATATATATATATATATATATATATATATATATATATATATATATATATATAATAAATCTGTGCATAAATGAAGTCAACCGATGAGGATTCTGCCTATGAACTTTTCAGACCACCCTTCAATCTGTTTATATATCTTGTTCAACGGACCAGTCATTGAGTATTATCTTGATTTAAGGAAAACGTTTTTAGAATGATTTGTTGATTCAGCCACACACACACACACACACACACACACACACACATGAATATATGTAAGTTTGATATATATAGAGAGAGACAAAAATTGATAGCAAGGTAATCAAAGCCGGAGAGATTTATCGAGAACAAAATCGACATTATAGCGTTTCGGTTCTAATGAACCATCATCAGGAATGTGAGGGATGATATTAGTGGTGTTAAATCAACGATGTGTTTTTAAAAAATACAAAAATACAAAAACATCGGGAAAATTTTCCCTATGTTTATTTTTTTTTGTTTTGTATTTTGTATTTTTTTTTCTCAATAAATCTCAACTTCTACTTAGATTACCTACTTATCAATTTTTCTCTATATATTGTCGGATTTTCTCCATTTTTTACTTCCATATATATATGTATATATATATATGTATGTGTGTGTGTCTATGCGTGTGTGTGTGTGTGTGTGTGTGTGTGTGTGTGTGTGTGTGTGTGTGTGTGTGTGTGTGTGTGTGTGTGTGTGTGAGTTTAATCAATATGAAAACTGACGCATCTTTTTTTCACAAGCAACAAATTGTCTTTTTTAGATATGATACATAACTACAACACAATTGAACACTTTTGAATACATCTAATTAGTTACATAGAATAAATGAAAATTCTTTTTAAATTATTCAGAATAAAAGCTAAATAATTCGGCATTCCTGACCGGTGTTCCTTTATTCCAGATTCTCATGCACAGGACTAGTGGTAAGCGCCTGTCTCACCATGGTGAGAACCACGCATGCGCTGAAGAACTTTGGTGCAACGCTGAGGTGAGATGCTGACAGATTAACAAACCTTTCACTTGAAAAGATTTGAAAAGCATCTCTAAGCATGCGCATATAATAATACATATATTCTTTTTTTTTTCAAAAAATAAGTAGCTTATTTTCCCTGAAGGCTCTTCATGTATTGTAAACTTTATATCGCAGATATTAAAAAAGAGGAAATAATTCATAATGATAATAATTATAAACAATTATAACTGAAAACAAATGCAAGTGAAAGCATTCAAATTTAAATATTGTGTGTCGAAGTAGGCGTGTAAATATGCATGTATATATATATATATATATATATATATATATATATATATATATGGAGGGGTAATCCATGACTGAACTGAAAGCATTTTGGGACCCTAGTGAGAGAGAGAGAGAAATACATAAGGGAGAAGTAAGCTAAGAATTAAAAATGTGTCCTTATTTGTAGTTGAAAGATTTTAACTTTTAATTCAAATGAAAATAAACTTCTATTTAATAATGGTTTTTATTTTTTTATATATTTTTTTAGTTAACATTTATAATAATAAATGTAACCCTATATTAGTGAAAATTTTAAATATTTCTATGTTTTGGGTGGGTTTGTTTTGTTTGTTTTTTTTTGTAATTTCTTTTTTAATCTCACAATAATATTGTTTTTAGTCCCCCATAATCTTTTTTAGTCTCCAATGATCTTTTTTATTAGTCTCCAATAATCGTTTTTTAGCCTCCAATAATCTTTTCTAGTTTTTAATAATCGTTCTAATGATTTTAGTCTCCAATAATTTTCTTTTTTTAGTCTCCAAAAAATATCTTTTGTCTCCAATAATCGTTTTTTAGTCTCCAATAATATTCTTTTTTTAGTTTCAAATAATCTTTTTTCAGTCTCCAAAAATCGTTTTTCTTTAGTCTCCAATAACCTTTTTTATTTACCAATAATCTTTTACTTTTGTCAGGGGTGGGGCTCTAATAATCTTTTCTTTTCTTTTTTAATCTTCAGTAATCTTTACCTCTTTTTTTTTTTTTTTTTTTTGACAATTAGGGGTTAAATACCGAAAAACTTTTTTAGTGAAGAATTTTCGAAAAAGCATCATACTTTTAATGCAAAATTTTACTGACCCTCTAAAATTTGACGATAAAAGAATTTCAGAATTTACGTATTTCAATATATTTTTCTTTTACATTTTTTTTCTTTGAAATATTCAAACAAATGTAACTTTAAATTCGTGAGTGGTTTGAAACATTGAAATTTGATTTTTCTAAAGATTATTTTTAAATATCAAAAAAATTCAAATTCAAAAGAAAATATACGTTTATTCAATTAACACCCTCTTTCTTTTATGAAAAATTTTTTGAATTAAAATGATTAAAAATCACTATATTCCGTTGTAAGATATATAAAAATTATTTGTTTGAAAAGACAGTTTTTGAGAGATCGATAAACAATGCTTTCGTTTCATTTTTGTTATTTTTGTCTTTTTCACTCTCTACATTATAAATATATACAATGAAGAAATGTTAAGAAATCAATATGTGTCGATACGATAAAAAAAAAAAACAAATTAGAAGAAAGGTGTCTTTATAATAAAAAGAAGCTAAGAATTAAGAATGTAAAATTTTTCGCATTACAATTCACTTATTGGTTTACATTTTTTACTAATAGTACGTAATTACAAAGCAATGATTCTCGAAGTTACATTAAATTAAAATTTTGTCTCTGGAATCTGTGTGATATTTGTTTCTTAAGAAGAAGTGAAGAGTTATACGTGCTTTTTATACTTATTTATGAAGAGCACTGAAGAGTTCAACAAATCGATTGATTTTTCATGACAGAAGTATATCTCTAAAAAATAAATTAAATTATAAATTAAATCGTTAATTATTGAATGAATTAATTAATTGATTAATGACATTATTAATTGAATTAATTACTGAATTATATCATTAAAAATTGAATTATATCAATATATCAGTAGAAATCAAAAACTCAATGTTGTACTTTTAACTCAAAGCATATTAAAGCGTATTCACCATTCTTTTTTGAGTTATAAGAAAATATGTACATACCAAAACAGACACAACTCCATATCATATATATGTGTGCGTGTGGTTTAATATATATATATATATATATATATATATATATATATATATATATGAAAGTGCGCTATCATTTCTTTCCAAGAAACACATACGCATTTGCTTACACACACACACACTCTCACACACACACATATATATATATATATATATATATATATATATATGTATTATGATTTACTAATCTTTTTGCTTAGATGTAGAACAAGGATGCATAAAGGAAGCACCCAATGAGATTCGAACTCACTCGTAAAAGTTGGCTTGTCCAGCCTACTAACCATTACACCATCCGAGGTACCCAACAAACATATAT